>JAULCF011197887.1:0-15048 GCA_032361265.1 Devaleraea mollis
ACTTAAAAGACGTTTTTTTTTGTTTTGTTTTCACTTAAACGTGAAAAAAAAAAAACGGCCTTGGTATTAAGTTAGTATTATAGCAACAGCGAAACTTTTTTAAAAGTCACTTTTAAAAAAGTTGGGGGTTGTTGCTAAAAGCAAGGACGGTTGTTTTAGACCTTTGTTTTAACAACCGCCCTTGTTATTGGCAACAGCACAAGTGGGGAAACGTTCTTTAAACAACAGCAAGGAGCAAAGACATAATTTGGCCCGTAGACTGCGCGCCTGCAGGTTTCAAGCGCTTCAAAAGAACGCCAACATTACGTATCGATTCCATTTTACTGGACTTCACCCTCTTAGTTTAAATTTAGACGCTTTTTTGTTAATTTTCAACATGCTCGCGCACTGAGTCTCACAAAAAAACGCTGAGCGAGTAACGCGTACTGCTATTAGTACGTGTTACTCGCTGCACTGTTTTTTTCAAGTCTACAAGTAGTACTGCAAGGGTAGCGAAAATCCTTGACGGGTAAGTTCCGTCTTGCATGAATGATGTCACGATTGCTTTACTGTCTCAAATTTAATCTCAGCGAAATTGTATATTGAAAAAAAAAAGTCTCGTTACTTGCCGCCGCGTTTTTTCCTACTTGTTACTCGCTGACCTTGCACTCGCTTCTGACTAACATGGCAATTGCTGCTTGCTGGCGCGGCAGCAGGTACCTAGGAGGTACCTACTTCTGTGGCAGCGAGAAACAAGTTTCGCGGCAGAGAGCTACACGTAGGTTTCTACTTGTTACTCACAGCCGCGGTCTTTTCTCTTTCTACGTGCTTCAAGGATCTCCTTCCAGCACCACACTTCCTGCTCACTACCACCATCGCTATCGAAACCCAGAAGCCTCACTATCGCTTTTTACTTCCTCTGCCGCAGGAAAACTTCGAAGCACGCCACTCAAAAATAACTGCCCCTTCTGGATCACCCTGCCCAGTTCTTGCTACAGTGTAACTCTGGTTTGCTCTTCATCTGAGAAATACATATTTGCTATGGCCGCACTTCGAGCTTTTCGAACTTGGAGGACTAGACGCTGGGAGCGCGCCCACAGTTTTCCAGCATTTCCTTCAGGCTCTCCAAGTTCCCTTCCAGATCGTTATCCGTCCGAGTCGTTTGAATCTTTAGCAGACTGGGACACTTCCTCAGCGGAATCTTCCCCAGCAGACAGTACCCAGCTTGTCCCATATGAATCTCCGCTCGCCTCTCAATTTTCCCAAGCAGAGAGTCCTCCAGCCGAGACGGCCGATCGCTTGGCAGACTTTCTTGCTTCTCCAGGGGAGAGTCCATCTGAAATTCCGCTCGCCTCTCAAGCTTCCCGAGGGGGACTATCTCCAGCAGAAGAACCTCAAAAATTGCACGCCTTAGAATCTCCCGTTGCAGAAAAGCCTGTCAGCGTACGTGAATTTGGCCGAATTCGAATATCGCCACACAGTTCCTGGGAGTTTTTCGAAACTTTTTCCGATGATCACGTGGTTATTATGCCAGAGAGTGGCATTATCGCTTTTGCTGACAAATACAGCAGGGTACGCATGTACGAGATTGACGGCGACGGCAATCCCCTGGATCTCAGAGAAGAAGACATCGGAAAGGTCAGGCCGTCAAGCCGGCTTCTTGGTCGTCGACGTTTAGGCAACCCTATCCCGATTGTCCGATGGCGGGCGATGGCTGCTCTCGGTGGTGATGTGATTGTCTTCGGAGGAGTCAGCGGAAGACTTTCTACTTGTCACGCGATGACTGGAGAGCACTTAGATGCTTTATCGATGGGCTTGTTACCTGACTTACTTCCCGAAAACATTTGGCGCAGACCGACCGCGATAGCCTCGATGGGGACCGGCGAGTTTGTGGTGGGCTATGGACACCAGCTTCACTTTTTCTCGCACAGCAACGGCTATGATTTACGAGAGGTAGGCCGTGGAAATAAGACGCACGCTGGGGAAATATGGAGCATCGCTGTGCGTGGCAATGTGATTGTGACGGCTTCAAGCGATCAAACAGCGGCGGTGTGGAGTGCGGCAACGCGCAAGAGAGTCGCTGTTGTAGGCGGGTACAGATCGCCGGTTGTGTCTGTTGCTATATGCGATCGATTCATCGCCACAGGGTCAAGAGATTTCATTCGCTTGTACGAGAATGATAAGCGCCACGCTTTGGTTCGCGTGATAAGCGGGCTTCACACAAACTGGGTTAATCATGTGAGCTTTGTTGGGGACGAGTTGCTTATGTCCGCTTCCAGCGACAAAACAGTAGCTTTCACGTCGCTGTCAGACGGGAAGCCGGTGGCGCGCTTGGACGCTGGAAGTCAAATTAAGTCGGTGGCAATCACACCCTCCGGACAACTTGCAGTTTGTGGAGGCAAGTCACTTATCGTTTCGCCACCTGCCTCGGTCGCCAAAGCTGTGATGGAGAGCTCAAAGATGAAGGTTGTGTCGACAGACTCAGATCCTCCGCTGATTGAGCTTCCAGTGGCTGAAAATCCTGCGGGCGTGCGACAATTTGAGGCCAAAAACTTTAGCAGCTGTTGTGGAACAACCCCCGCATCTTTTGTCGATAATCACGTCGTCATCGTGCCAGAGAGTGGCATCGTCGCCTTTGCTCATCGATGTACCAGACCATTACGGATGTATGAGATGGACGGCGACGGCAATCACCTGAACGCCAGCCTTGAAGATACTGGAAGCGGCAATAGCCCGTCTGGCATGTCTCTTGATGACGCAATTTCCGGGTATGAAAACCCGCCAGTCAGATGGCGGGCGATGGCCGCTCTCGGTGGCGATGTGATTGCCTTCGGTCATGCCGAGACGGGGAAAGTTTCGACTTGTCACGCTACGACTGGAAAGCTCTTAGACACTTTGTGGATGGGCTTTATTGGGCGCGACGCGTCGGCGATAGCATCAACGAGGATCGGAGAGTTCGTGGTCGGTTGTGGACGCGACTTGCTTTTTGTATCCCACAGCGACGGATTCGATTTGCATGTGGCGGGCTTCGGAAACATGACTCATGACGAGAACATATCGAGCATCGCCGTGCACGACAATGTGATTGTGACGGGGTCAAGCGATCAAACGGCGGCGGTTTGGAACGTAGAAACGCGAGAGAGAGTCCATGTTCTTCGCGGGTACAATTGGCCGGTGATGTCAGTCGCTATAAGTGATCACTTTATCGCGACAGGGTCGGGTGATGTTATTCGCTTGCACGAGAATGCGGAGGGCCACGATTTGGTTCGCGAGATTAGAGGCCTTCACATCGATTGTGTCAACCATGTAAGCTTTGTTGGTGACGAGATGATAATGTCTGGTTCAAGTGACAAAACTATAGCTTTCACGTCGCTGTCAAATGGAAAGCCGATTGCACGCTTAAACGCTGAAAGATGTGTTTTGTCGGTGACCGTTACACCCGATGGGCAACTCGCTATTTGTGGAGTAGGTAAGTCGGTCACAATGTCGCCACCTGCCTCAGTCGCCGAAGCTGTGAGGGAGAGCGCGAAGAAGGATCTAGTGTCGGAGGCATTTATGCAAACTGTGGCTTCTTGGTTGATTTCAATGGGCCTACCGGATGCCACTGTGGATCAAATATTTGACTCTGCAAAGGTAAAGATGCTTGCTCAGGCATGAAATTTAAAATTTATATCCAAGAATTCGATACCATCGCTTTCTCATCCTACTAGAATTTGCGAAACAGGCAGTGTGATCGGGGAAGTCAGTGTGCCTATGCTGGCCAAGTGCCATCAACCCAGCGCGAACTTGGCGTACGACATCGGCTCTCTTTCAGCTCCCTGCTTTGCGGTCCAATTCTGTCTCTCCGAGAGGCAGCCTGGGCACATGATTTGTACGACTGGTGTTTGAAGCAATGTCGCTAAATATTGCTCGGGTGTGTATCAGAAAGCGCAATGGGATACTGGAGGGCCCAGAGTCTTGAGTTGGCTGAGAACAAAGATGAGTACTAATTATACGAACAGATGTGCAGGCCTTAAAAATACTCATCTCGTATCTATTTGTGGGCCCCTTTCCCAATCTTAATGTTTACCACTAGCAGATACGCTCTACATCAATGAACTGCACGAACTTAAAAGCTTAGAAATTTCTAAGCTTAAGCTAGATTCTTAATAATAAAATCACCTATTCGCTGCAGGAGAAAATTTGTCGGGGCATTCGGTCTAGTGCTGCCGCTGGCGACTGTGCTTCGCAGTTGAGTAGTCTTCGGCTCTACTGGTTCCAGCACATGCTGGCGCCAGCAGTGCTGAAGAAGCAACTGTGTAGCGTGGTTGTCGCTAAATGGAGACTGATATATTTCTTAAATGTCTCTATGTAAGCTTTAGCTCTTTCTGTGACATGCTCGTTGGTTGAGATTATTTCCGATCAGCAGCAGGGCATCGCCCGAGGTCGAAGGCGCCGATACCGCAATGACGATTAACTTAAGGGTACATGTCTTTTTGGTCGCACCCAACTCTAGAATCGAAAGCACTGTCTTTATCTTTTGGTCGCATGCGAATAAGATTTGATACTGACCATCGCATCAAATCTGGTCTGATCCTACGGATCGATGCGGGAAAAGCACGAGAGTGAAGTTTTATCCGAGACAAGGAGCTTAATGTTCGTTTACACAAAAAAGCCTCACGTGGCAAAATAGGAAAGCTAGGAACTGATTAGCCGTCCAAAAGGCAGAAAAGTACTAGCTTAAATTATAGCAGTCATGAATATCTGCCGATAGTGCGAGTACTGATATTTTGGTACCTAGAAAAGAAACAAACAATTTTAATTGTACCTAAAAGTAAAAGAACGAAAATGAACCAATCATTCTTTTCCCCCGAGGAGTTTTACTGAGCCAACTGCAACGCGCGGCATAGTGGTTTTTGAGAGATAGAGAGATTAATAAAGCTGTTTAGTACGATTTTAATTTGCGCTATCTCGCGAGACAGCGCAAATTGAAGTCGTACTAGACAGTAAGCACTAGCTAGATAGCCACTGTCTAGTATTAAGTAGTATTAAAGGTTAAGCCACGCGTGACTTAGCTGTGTAAACGATCTTTGAGCTAGTGTTTACTGCGTCCGCCACTGAATAGGCTTTGGCACGCCAGACCGTTTTGACGACTGCAAGTTTCATAAGTCAACTATCAAAAGTCTTGTCCCTAAAGACAGAGCTTGCCTGCCTCGAATCACAAACGATGCTCACCCTCACGCTCTGCTTGCACCCGATCAGATTTAGTATCGTGAAATCTAACCTGATATCAGGCAATATTGCATGCGGGCGCGAAGGTCGGGATGAGGTTTGCGATTTGAGACAATGAACGGATTGACCGACGACTGCTTGCGCCTGGCATGATGGAGCGCAAATAAGCTTATTAACAGCCTAGGCAGTTTTAGATCTAGGATTTAGAAGCCAAGTCGGATACTACTACTACTACTACTAGTGCTACTAATACTGAAGTAGAAGTGCGAGGGATATGTCTTACTTTTTTTACCGGCCATTGCTTGGTGCACCGACCAAGTTGGTGAGCGAACATAAACAGCATCTCTCGTGCAGTCTGATTACTGCTAAGAAAGATTTCTAGAACTGGTGCAGCGCGCACGATTACGCGTTGACAGATTGTCTATTATGCCCTTCGTGATCTCGAAGCTGTTGCGCGAATTCTCTTGTGTCCTAACTTTGAATACGCTTAGATAAATAGATATCAAAGAGAGTGCGCGAATTCTCGCTTGTGTTTTAAATTCGAATAAAAGGTTGGACAAATATGTAATATAATATATTATGATAATTATATATTCATTATACATATGATAATTATAATATTATTATCTAGATACTACTTCGAAGCACTGTAGCTATTCCTCTGATATCGGCTAGATAGCCTAGTAGACCTCGAGGTCTAATAAAATTAATACTATGATGTTATTATATACTATGTCGATATTGTCGAGATCAGAGCAAGATCTTGCTCTTGCTATTCTTGAGAATACTGCTGAGATCAGCTCATTTGGAATTGCGCCGTCTTGTGGCTTAGCTGTGTGTAAACGATCTTTGAGCTCATTTGGAATTTAATTCTTTTTTAAAAAAAAGGTGGGAGAAATCGCAGCAGTTATTCGCATGACGTGACGTGCTTTGAGAGGTAAAGTTTGCTAAGTACGCGGAGCACTACGTTGTATTTCGTTACGTCATGCGACTTAAAAGCCCTGCTTCCGCGTTGCGTGGCATAGTCCCAACATGACGCCTGTTTGCTTTTATCGACTTCCACCGAGCCACTCGAAACTCTCCTGCAAACTGGACCTGCTCCCGAACTGGGCCTCCAGCGAGGTGCGCATCCGTCTTCGTTCAGGCCAAGCGGCCCAGCGTCCGACTCGGACATTCTCTTTCTCTACGGTTAAAAAGGAGTCTTCTCTGCACAGGACACGCGACACCTGCGTCCAAATCCGACCTTTTGTAGCTCATCTCTACACCGAAGCCGGAGCCGTGTCTTTTCCGCAAGCCAGTCAACGCTAACGTCCTATTCTCACGTACGGCAGCGCATCTCTGTGGCGTGGCGAAAAGCAGCTCTCGCTAACAAGTTGTGCGCTGACTCTCGGTTTAATCGTCGTCGAGCTAGTGTAGCGCTCCTCCGTATAGTGAAGCAGCGTTCCATTACGATCGTCCGCCGCCTGCTAGCGTCACAGAGACAGCAACGCACTGGTCTCCAGTTGCCCTTCGCGCCATGGCTCTCTTCACCGGAACTCCCGCCGAGCACGCGAAGGCGCTGTCGATCTATCTCTCCGCCGCGCCTCCGTCTTCCATCCCCCTCCCCCCGACACTCCTCAACCACCGGCACCCGCCCGGCGCCATCGCCGCCGCAGCTCTCGCAACCCTCCCCCCCACCGACGCGCTCACCGTCTGCGGTGCCGTCCGGGCGCTCACCCACCCCGGCAAGGCCCGGTCGGGCCTCCGCGAGCGGGTCGGCGCCGCCGCCGCCGCGTCGGGCGTCTGCGGCACCGTCTGGCGCCGCGACGAGCTGGCTTACAAGTGCAAAGACTGCGAGCGTGATCCGACGTGCGCCATATGCGTCGCCTGCTTTCGCGCCGGCGACCACGAAGGTCATGAGTTTGCTATGATACGGACGGCGGGCGGGTGCTGCGACTGCGGCGATGTGCAGGCGTGGAAGAGTGGCGGCTTTTGTAAAAGGCATCGCGGCGCGAGTGCTGAGGAAGAGGACCCTGCGGAAGCGATGGATGAGGCGCTGAAGATGAGTGTGGTGGACGTTTCTGCTGCTGTCGCGGAAGTTGTACGGAGAGAGGCGCAGGGTGTGAGGGTGTTGATGGAGGAGGACCGGGATGCTACGTTGAAAGATCACAAGAAGGATAGGGCGGAGAGGGCGAGGCGCCCTGTGAGGAGGGACGCTGGGCTCGAGGCGGTGGAGGTGAATGCGGCGGGCACTGGTGGCGTGGTGGTGGCGATTAGAGGTGGGGCGGCGGTTTTGGCGAGAAATGGGCCTGGTCACGGCGTCATTGGTGGACCGGTTCGCGGTGCTGGGGGAGCGGCAGGGCAACGGGCGACACTAGCGCGACAGCAAGCGCGACTGCGATGGCAGCAAGCGCGACTGCAAGCCCCGGGGACAGGCCAGAGATGGGAGACAGGTACTGGCAATGTTGCCGGCGCCGATGGTGTTGCGCAAGCGGCTCGGGCAGGAGCGGCGTCGGTCAGTGGTGGACAAGAAAGTGCGCAGCAGCAGCGTACTGCTGCTAGACAGGAGCGAAGGCGCAACATTCGCCGACGTGTTGCCAAGATTTGCGCTGCAGTGAAGTGGCTCGGCGAACTTGTCGAGTGCGGCGACGGGATTAGGCGTGTCGTCGCCGTCCAGCTATCGAAGGTGCCGTGTCCTGCCCACTGTCTTACCTCTGTCGATGCTGCCGATGATGACAGTAACTCTGTCGCAGACGCAGATGCGGATGCCGGGAGTGTTATTTGGCTTGAAAACATGCTCTCCATAGACGGTTGTGACCAACTACCGTCGCGAGTCCACCGCGATCTCCACGCGTTGTATTATCAGCTCATTACGGACCTGGTTTTCAAACGCTGCTTTCTTGAGCTATTTTCTGCCAACTACGAGCGCTTTGTCACGACGCTGGTCAGGAAAAAGTCAGAATCGCGTTACAATGCTGACTACTTGCCTCCATACCTGGATGACGATGAAGACTCGGCGTCGAGTCACCACTGGGACGACTATGGTCGCTCGGAAAGTGAGATTCCGAGCGACGTAATGGACAGCTTTTCTGTTCAGTTGTTCACCGTCCCAGCACTTATTCCCGTCATGATGCGTGACGGCGGTGTGCTTGATGTGCTGTTACGCGTCATTCTGAATATTTTTGAAGCTGCATCGTCGCCTGCTGATGTTTACTCCAACCGCAGGAAGAAAGCGGAAGCTCAGGACGAATCAGAGGCATGTGTTAATGCCGCAAGTCCAAGTCCGGTTGCGGGAGCAGAAAGTGATCCGGTTGGAGCTGTCGCCGGCAACGGATCCGGCGGTGCCCCGAACTCGCTGGCTGAGCCTGATCAGACAATTTCCAGATTACCTGATGATGTGCGAGACAATCTTTCCAGTTTTGGTATATTTCATCCCATCAATGGCCTGACTTTCGAGGCAGCCTTTGACGAGAATCAGAACGGACCGAGGAGAACTCGAGAGAGCACAGTGGGAACTGCAGGTATTGCTCTTGGCCCAGCCACTGTCCCTGAAGCCGCTGTCGGAGCTGCTCCTGTGGGCGACGAAGAGGTTGAGCATGCTGGTGGTGGTATCGAAGATGAAGGTGATGGAGGTGATGGAGGTGATAGGGGTGATGCAATGTCTGTTTCAAGCTCTGAGGAAAATGGCGGTGACTCGGGAGCGGGTGGCGATGAAGATCACACAGTTGGAGGTGGTGGTGCTGCTGCTGTTGAGGAGGCTGCAAACAGAACCGGTGGCAATGATGGCGATGAGGTGGCCATGAACATCGAAATTGCCGGTGACGACCAGGTAGGTGCCGAGGACGTTGCCGTGGAAGTGGAGCTGACTGATGATGAAGATGGTGGCAATGAAGATGACGAAAGCGGGAGCGACAGTGACGAACAAAATGTTGCCGTCGTCGAAATTGAGGGCGAAGTTGTTGATGTTGACACTTTGATGGAAGATGATGCTCTTGTCCCAGCGATAGTCGCGGGTGGAGCCATGCGACATCTTGCTGCGCGACTTCGACCGAGCGGACGTGACCCCAAAAAAATAGCTGAAATTCGAGAGGGTGTTCGAAAGCGCTTTCTTGCCATTATTGAGGCAAGAAAGAAGACTGCCGCAGCTGTATCTGGCGAGGGCTCTATCTTGCATCCCATGAGAGTTAACTGGTCGGAGAAGCAGCGCATTTTTGACTCGGTTGGGTGGCGAGTTATTCGTGATTTGCGCTATGTACTCACTCACGTTGAAGTTGCAGTTCACCTCGTTCATAGTCGCCCGGACCTGTTGCGCTTGTTTCTTCGAATAGTGTCTATGCTGCAAGGGATGAATCCGACGCCTCGTCAATTTGGTGAGCACGTGAGGAACGATTCAGAGATTTGGGGAAAAGCGTTTACTCTTGAGATAGAGTTTTTCCATCTGGTTGAGTTGCTCGTCGTAGCATTTTGTCACGATCCGCCCCGCGACTCTACGACAGATTCCGATGTCAGCCTCTCTCCTTCGCAGTCCAGATTACGTGCAACAAAGCTTGTGCGAGATTGCCTGGATGAATGGCTTGACCGTGAAGAGGTGCTGGAGGCCGGCTCGCTTCCTGATGGAGAAACTTTTACCATCGCGACGTCCATCTCAATGCATGTGCCCCTGCACAGACTTCTGGCTGTGTTTGGGCATCATTTGATTCGATTGGACAATGTAGATATTGTAACCTCTCTATCCGGTGACGACGGAAGGAAACCTTGCGAACCGGATGCTGTCTCATTTTCTGGAGAAGATGCTAAAGCGAGGGACACACGGAACGCCGAGCGCGTTCTAAAGCACCTGCTGCGCATCCAAGCCTTTCTTGGGCAAGTGCAAGCTGGCATGTGGCGTCGCAACGGACGCGCAGCCCTGGGACACTTAATGTTGTATCGCAATGTTGTTTGTGCGGAATGGTCAGTCGACTTGGATTTGTTTTTGATGCAGCAAACTTATGTGGTAATGGGCGCCGAGGCGTTTCAAAACCGTGTTGGCGAGGAGTTTGGTCTTGGAGAAATGGTCTCAAACTTTATGCGCCTCAACCTTCCCGTAGGTCTAGCTGGTGGCACATGGGATCAAGACGACACAGAGTTACCGCCGTCTGCAGTAGCCAGCCAAGTTGATGAGTACGAGCCTGCTCTGCTGGAATCTATGGTCACGCTCCTTGTCCACGTCTCGACCGACAGGGCCAGGTGCGGTTACTCTGACAGGGAGTATCTGAGACGGAAGTTTTTGCATTTATTGTGCATTGCCGATCAGACTCATTCTCAGCTACTTAGGGCTTGTCCGCACTGGATTTCGCAGAGTCAAGCGCCTCAAGACAACTTTGCGTTGAGTAGTTCTGCGAATGCTGCCGAGATTGGTTCTGCTGTTGGTGACGCGGATGCAGCCTCCTCTACTTCTACTGCTGTCAAGGAGACACTAGACGCAATCGCGGTCTTTTCGCGTCCGCGCGGCATGGAGCAAGGCCATTATTGTCTCAAAGATGATTTATGGGTGGAGTTTGACCATTTTCTGCCGCACCTGTCCGCGCGTGAGAGAGAAGCCGCTGCGCAGCGCTTTTCTGCTGTTCGCTCTCGACTGCATCTTCCCCCTCAGATCATTCCAGTGTTGTCTGTTGTCGATCGTCCTACGTATGTGTCATTCAGCCCATTGCTTGATGAACTGTACCAAATGGCAAGTCACAAACATTCTCTTGTTGCTGTCATCTTTCGTCGCTTTTTACAGCCATCTGGCCTGCGGGCGTTAGAAGGTGTTTTGCCTCCTGCGTTGCAAATTGCTGTCGCGGCTATTGAGGCAGTACCCAAGCGCCCTACGGACGAAGGCACTGCTGCTTGCAAGACCGACGCGCTTTGGTTGAATAACCTCGCTTCGGATGATGCATTCTACGGTTCTATTCTTGATAGCGCATCGAAAATGTACGAGCGCTCACGGAGTGATTCTTCTTCTCTCTTTCACGAGGCTCGCTTCGCCTTGACGCGAATTTTGGAAGGGGCCTTCGTTCGCGGCGGTACGGAACTGAAAAAGCGCTTACATCTCGTGTCCCCGCAGCTCGTGCCCTTACCAGTAGAAGGTGAAGATTCGACCGCTACTCAATCTGCGCGCGCCAGCGGTGGCCCAGCTAGTAGTGCAGGAGGTGGAGGTGGTATCGCTCAAGAAGGCGATGCTCCTGCGGAGGATTCTCGTCGTGAGCGCATGTTGAGAATGAAAAAAGCCAAGCAAGCTGCCGCTATGGAGCGCATGCGTGCCGCTCAAGCCAAGTTTGCCTCTACCATTGGAGAAGAGGATGCCATAGATGACCGCGGAGCAGTAGCTGTGAATGTCGAAGCTGGCGAAATTAGTGGAAGCGGTCCGCCAGGTCTTTCTACTAGTGCGGGAGAGAGGGAAGCGGATTCTGTACTTGCCTCCACAGCTCCAGCCTCTCTTGTCCGAGACCATGTTTGCGCTCTTTGTCGTGAGAGTGAGTCCGCGCCTGAGGTGATGGGATTGGTTGGATTCGCGCAGAAGACCAAAGTTCCGCATCTCGCCAACCAGTCAAGAGGGAAATTAGGGATACAAAAGCCGATGAATACGGCAGGTAGTAGTAGTGAGGTCGCAAATACGGAGAACGGCGATCCTGGGCGCAACGTTTCCATCTATCTAGGGCCTTTAGGTGTGGGGGGGTTCGGGCCCAGCGGAGGTGATGGATACTACCGCACTTTCGCATTGGATGGCGGCAACAACGGTGGTGGAGGTGAATCCGGGTCGGGCAGTGGAGGGGACGCAGCAGTAGCCGACCACGGTTTAGCTGGTTCTGGCCAAGTCGTTCAAAATCACAGCGGGACTGCTTGGGCTTACGACAGATCTGTCGGGCTATCGAAGGGTATTTTGGTCGGTGGCATAGAAGCTGGGCCTACTGTGCACATCGGTTTCTGTGGTCACGCCATCCACATTGAATGCTATGAGCGGTACTTTGAGAGTTTGAAGGTACGGGAGAAAAATAGCGATATGTTTGAAGGTCACCAGTTGCTAACCCTGGCGGCCGGCGAGTTTCTGTGCCCTGTTTGCCGGCGGATGGCCAACTTCATGTTGCCGCTGATGACTGCCGACGACAAAGAAATGATGGCAACGAACGGTGGATGCCAGGGTGACAGCGATATGGCAACTTGGGCTCATCGCGCATTTCGAAGACTTGCGCTCACCACTCAACCGTCGTTATCAGGCCCTTCTAATGATGTTACTCGCCAGCCTTCTCTATCGCGTGGTGGTAATGCTGCTGGAGATGACTTGATGGCTCCCTGGGTGAACAGACCGGAATCGCCAGGACGGAAAAACAGCGGTGCGGCTTGGAGCAGCGCGATGGAGGTTTTGTCTCGTTTTGTTGAGGTTGTGGGGGATGTTGGCAGTGAGAGTCCGCCGAGTGGGCGATTATCAAGCAGCGTCAATGAGCAATCTCTACCAGGCCACTATCAACTTTGCTGCGCTGCGGGTGCTACTATTGTTTGTGCTGAAATTGCTGCTCGTTCGGGAGCGTGGGAGGAGGCGAAAGCGCGGCGTGGTGTGGGCACTTTGGTCCGCCAAGCTCGCGTGCGTGTGAAGGAAGTGATTTCTTCGCAGTACAATTCTCCTGTCACTCACGAGCTTTGGAAGTGCTTGATGAGTGGAAGTGAGCCCACGGTGGATGCATTTACTGTTGTTCTCTTTATGCTCTTTCAGTGGCCTACTCGCCTGTCGGAGCAAGACGTTCGCCATCTTGTCTGTGCTGGATACGTGGCCACAGTTGATGTTGCCCGGAGATGTGACAGCGACCTTATTCTCGGCTCGCTGCTGTATTTGAGGAGGGCAGCTGTGCTCATCGGCTGTATCTACGACCGAGAAATTAACTTGCGTTCTTACCCGTCGGAAGTTTCGTCAGTGGAGAAGTCTGATCTAGAGAGCGAGCACGGGAAACTGACAATATTTTTGGGCTTGACTCTCCCGGAGGACGTTTCTGTCGCCTGGCTCGTCGAAGACTCTCCGCCTGCATCCATGAACGATACGAAGGATCGGGTTGGGGCGGGGGTAGACTTTGTTCCTCGTCGTGTTGGTCTTTTGAAGTTGCCCGATGTTTTTCAAGAGTTGCTAGAGAAGGTTGATGGCCGCCAATGCCATTCGTGCAAGCAAGCACCTCGGAAACCAGCGTTGTGCCTAACGTGCGGCCAAGTTGTCTGCTCAATTACGAGCGCGCAGTCGTCGGGGCCACAGAGCTCGAAGGCTTGTCCTGGGTGGACCAAAAAGCACGCGCAGTCTTGCGGGGGTGGAGTGGGAATATTTCTGATCCTAAAGACTACGAATGTCCATGTTTTCCGGAACAACCGGTTGGCGAGGTGGGGCTCTCCTTACTTGGACGAGCACGGAGAGGAAGATCCGGAGCTGCGGCGTGGCAAACCACTGCTGCTGAGTGTGGGAAGATACGGTGCACTGGAGAAGTTATGGCTGTCGCACGGGTTTGACCATGACTCGCGCGTTTTGAATCAATCATATGTGAGTCGGCAGTGGAATGGTGTTTTCTTGGCTCCCGGCGGAGATGCGCAGATGGTCTAGAGAAGTGGGCGGTTTTGGTGGCGATGATGTTTGTTTCATTGCGCTTACTTAGAAAGGGAAGTCGGCTTATTAACATTTACTACCGAGTACTCATCAGTGTACTTCCCTACCTACAACACATGTTTAAAATATTGCTAAATGCAGGACGGAGAAGGCCTCGTCTGAGAAACTTGGGGTACCTTCCGACGGCACGACGAGGAATGAGATAGTCTGCGGCACTGCGCCAACTGTGCCAACTGTGCAGTGTCGCTGATCTCGCTTTTATAAGTTTATGCACTTTTTAAACTTTTGTAAAGTAGTGCTACAGGGCCACTGAACTGCAGCGCCTGAGTCCGCAGCCTAGGTCGAGCTGCCGGTAGCTGGTCAGCACAGCAAAGGGCCACACTTTTTTTGAAAAGCAAGCGTCATTTATTGGCGCTTCAAGCAACAAAGTTAGTTGAAGTTGAACTCAGCACGACAGAGAGTGAGCACCGCCTGCTATCGCGGATGATGCGCAACAAAAGCGACAGCCGCGAGCATATAGCCTCTACATCTAAATAGTCAGTCACCGACGCCGCGGCGGCCGCCCCTATCTATACACCAACCAGGGTACGAAGGCTGCTGCGCGGCCGGTGCCGGTGCCGGTGCCGGTGCCGGTGCCGGTGCCGGTGCCGGTGAATACGACAGACAGCAGGGTTCAGAACTTGGCGAACATGGACTGGAGGGATACATTTTCTGCGTTGCGCAGCTCCTCCAGGCGATTGCGGGCGGCAGAGATGATGCACCATCCGTGGCTGGGCAGCTGGTGGTACATGGCGTTCATCTCCTCGTCGCTCTTCGTCTGGGCGATGCGGATGGCGCACCGGTGGGCGAGCGACGAGTCGGCAACCTCGAAGTGGACGGCGGCGTCGACGAGGCTTGCGCGGAGTGCTTGGGCGGCGTCCTCGGCGTCGCTGGCGGCGGAGAGGAGTGCGTCGTCGTGGGCGAGGCGGGCGGACAGGAAGGCCGCGTTCGCCGACGAGAGCGCCGAGGAGAAAACAACCGACCACGACGTGCCGAAACAGTCCGAGAGGTAGCGGTCGAGGGGCGGCGTCTCCGGCCGGGGGCGCGAGCGCTCGATGAAAGCGGCCATCGCGGCGCCGTAGTTGTGGGCTGTCGCCGGGGCGGCGGGGGCGGCAGCGAGGGGCGGCTGGGCGCACGTCGAGCCCAGGCCCGTCGGCGACGAGACGGCGGACGCGGGCGGGAGGGAGAGTGGCGACGGGGCGGGGTGGGAGGAGGACGCGGAGGAGGAGACGAAGCATCAG
>JAULCF011198998.1:0-15046 GCA_032361265.1 Devaleraea mollis
TGCTTTCTTCCTCTGCTGTTCGGTAGTCTTTTGCCAACCTCACCCACAGCAGCGCGAGGCTCTCTTCGCTGCAGCGGTTTGATCAACGTTTGGAGGGCTTTTCCGCCCCTCGTTTTGACACTGGGGCTCCACGATGGGTGGCTAGTATTAAGATCACCACAGACTATCATGCGTTCTCCTTTCGCCCGGAGACGCTTGAGAGCTGCATTAACATCCATCCACTCCTGAATCGTTGCGCTTGGAGATGCGTACAGCCCGATAAATCTAATGTTAGAGTTCTCACCTCTAACATCTGCCACGAGCGACCCTCGTGGGCGCTCACTCTCCTCAACAATCCTTTGCGCTTGGCCAGGAACGTGATGCCCATGCTCGGCCTACCAACCCGCCTTTTGTTGTGCGCTGTCATGGAGATCACGCTTCCTGCGAAGTCCATCGGTGGGATGATCCCAGACTTGTACCTACTCTGGAAAGTCTCGCACACGAAGAGTATATCCATCTCCTCGTGTGCGAAGAGGGTTTCATCATCTACCTCCCTCTGCGCAAAACTGTTCACATTTCAGGATACCAGCTTGAGCGCGATTTTCTCTTTCACTGCCTTTCTAGTTTCCGCAACTGCTTATCTCGTCCTATCTTGCTCCACTTTCCTCCTCCTCCTAACCTCTCCGCCCCTCCCCCTCGGACAGCCCAGCGCCCTAATTTGGCTTTGGGGACGCTGTTGTCCCTCGCCTACGCGGGGACGACTTTGTCCTGTGCGCTGATTGGGGCTGCGTCACGCGCAGCTGCTGCCGGTCTGACGCCGTATTCCTGTTCAAATTCTGCCTTTCCTTCTGTGGTAAATACCTCCGGGAAGGCGGCTTCCACCTCCTCGACTTTGTTCTTGTAGAACAGCATCACACTCCTGCCCAGGTTTCCTCGGTTGATCTTGCGTGTCAGCGCCTTATGCGCACAGTACGCGTTGCGGCGTTGGCGCTTCTCTTCACTGCTGCCATCTCGCCTCACCTGGATGCCCAGGATGGAGTAGTTACTCACTACTGAGTGACCCACCTTGGTCAGCCGCCCGATAATGGGATTCTCCTGGTGGCATGGTACAATGAGCTCGACTCTTTCTGCCTGTATGTAGCGTACATGCAGGCAGTGCTGATCCTCAGTCAGGATATGGAGCAGATTCCCCCTCAGGATGGCTGCCTTCTCATGCTCCATGTCCTTGACGTAGATATCCACGAGCTCGTCTGCGTCATTCTGAGGGCGTCTGTGGCGCGTGCTTGGGGCATTCCGCTGATTCCTCGCCGCATTGTCGTCTTTCTTCACTTTAGTGCTTCAGCATATGATTTGCAGAAGCTCTCTTTCTCCCTGTCGGGTTGTGTGGTATTTGGCTGTGCTGCGTTTGGGGTAGCTTCTTTTGACGGGGCCAACTCTGGCCAAGATTCCGTCGTCGGAGGTTATGGAACGATCGCAGCGGGGCTGAACGTCGTCGTATGCGTTTTCGGCGCGTCAACAACCGTGAGCTCACGATATCTTTGTCTGTGATGTCTTTCCCAGTCTCTCGACAGCTCACGGCTGTGGTAAGATTCTTCTGCATGATATTAAGGTTTTGCAGTAGCGCCTCCGTGGCTATGCGTGCTTTGGCCATTCTTTCGTTCAGGTTTGCTTTCTCCACCGCCATTCGTTCCTCCATCGCGGATTTATCCGCCGCGACCTGCTGTTCAATGACTTTGATTTGATCAGAGGCGTTGGTGATACTTTCCACGATGAGGGCTATTTCCCTGTCATTCCTACCCTTCATGTCCGCCTGAAGCTGTTCGGCGTCGGCCATGGTATTTGTAGTGGCCGTCTCGTATCGTTGCATTTTTTTGTCCTGGTGCATGATGTCCTCCATGATGCCGAGCCCAATCCACTGCTGTAGGAAGGTTCCAAATGACGTAGCTTTGCCGCATTTCGTTCCCTTCACAGCCCCACGGCTCCTAGCTGTCGTGGTCTCCTTAAAGTCGTAGCCTTTAGTGTGTATTTTGAGTACACAGCCTACCTCGGTGCACTGCGCCATCGCACACTTGATATTTGCGAGGAGGGGTTCGTACGTCGTGCAGGATGTGCGGTCCATGCCTTCATGATCATTCGCAACGTCCCTGTAGCGCGATTCTTCGTCGTCACTGACTTCTCTGCGTCTTCCGTTAGCGTCAACGTAGATACGCTCTTCCTGCTTCCCCTCGGTACCATCCATGTCCTCATCCGATGTTTTCGCCTTAGTAATGGTGGCCTCTTTCTCCGTGAGGCTCAATACTTTCTTACTATTTGCTTCAATCTTCCCTCCTATTTTTGTCGTACTCCCATCGGCTTCCAGCGGAATGCCCTGCGGTTTCAGAGTACTCACGACATCCTCCACAGTACTGACCTTCTCCCCAGTATTTCTAACGTTCACACCCAGGCTTAGCGCGTTTCTTGTAATAGCTTCCTTTGCCTCCCTGGTTTTTGTCTTACTTCCGCTGGCTTCCGATTGAATGCCCAACGGTTTCGGAGTACTCACAACATCAACCGCCAACTCTTTCTTCTCCACGACGTCGTCCTCCACCATCCTGTCCCTTCTCGCCTTCGGTGCCTTCCTCTTCGAGCCCAGTTTCTGCGCCGTTTTGCTCATAATAACACCAGCATATTCACATACGCCATCCTTTGTTTTCTTCACGACGTTTCTGTCTCTCACTAAACTCCAATAATTTATTGTCTCTTCCCCTCCCGACGGCATACTGTGGGCATGGAAGCGCTGCCTGTATATGGATTCCATCCCGGCATGGCGTACGCCGTTCACATTCAATATCTCCATCTCCGCCATAGTGAGGTTTGGCGGCGACTTTGCCACGTCTTCGCATATCTTGACCCAGATATCGTTCCTCGAAATCTCCTCCTCATCGCCGTCTTCCCCCTCAATCTCTATCTCTTCATGCTCCTCCATGCCATCGTCGTAGTCGGACCGATCGCCTGCACTAACGACCGATGCTTCCTTCCCCACTTTTCTCCCTCCCGGCAAACAAGCGTCTTCATCAACGTCCTTCTCGGCCAGTAAAGCATACCGTCCCCCAGAACCTCCGTTTCCCCCCTCTCGCACCGTCGTCCTCAAGGCCTTGCCTCCCGAGCGTTTTGTCTCGCCGAGACGCAACAAGCCATGGATCCCCGGACGTTTTGTCCCGTCGGGAAGCATCGAACCCACATCACTACTATAAACATCCTCTTCATCGACAGCCTCGTCTTCATACCCCCCTTTCACGTCCAGTTTTACCCCGTTATCAGTCGACTCTCCCTCTTTCTCTCCACCCATCTTCACCAGCGCCACCTCCTCCTTCACCCTCATCAGCGCGATGGTATCTGCGCTTACACCCGTATAGATGTGCTCGACGCCCTTCGAGAGGGCGCCCTTCGCCTGCTCTCTCTGCGCCGCGACATTGGCGATGATGCCGGGCGCCGTCGGCGCCTCGCCCTCCGATGAGGACGCGATGGCCGGCGCAGACGGACTCGTGGTCATCGCAGCGCCGCCAGTGGGCGGCGTGGGCGTCTCTGCGCCGACGCGGGGAGGGGGGAGGTTGTCGGCACTGCTGCTGGTCACATTCCCACCTTCGACCGCGGAGGATTTGGAAGGGTCGCGCCGCTCGCGGGCGGCGGTCTCGGCGACCATTTTTGGCTCCGCGACGATGGGAAGGTAGCGCTTGAGGCGGCGGCGGCGCTTTTGCTGCGGTTCGACGCGGATCTCAGCGTCGAAGGTTTTTTTTTCGCAGTGTCTCGCACTTTGAATGAGCAGCGAGAATTCTCGAACAGGCTGAACGAAAGGTGACCCGTTGGTAATTTCTCGCTGTCAAATGATGCTGATTTGGCACTTTTTAAATTCCTGTACTCCTCCTGTTTTCCTGTTTTTCTCTTATAGTGGAACTCTTGTATCCTGAAGCCCATATTGACGTACTGCACAAATAAACTCGACTGTCCGGTGTCCGCCCGACCGTCCTCCCCTCCCTGTCCACACCCGCGACGACACTCCGCGCGAGGGCCCCGTCCTCGCCGCCGCCCACAGCGACGCCACAGACTCTCCCGCTCCATCCACCATCGAGAGCGAAGAAAACGCCGTCGCCGACGCCGCGCTCTCGGCCATGATGGGAGCCTTCATAATCCCTCACGCGCCCGCCACCCACCCTTCCATCTAGCCACCATCTTCATTCTCTCAATCATACATCCCGTCCCCCTCGCCGTCCTCGTCACGCCCACTCCGCAGCCCCACCGCACGTCACCTTCGCCCGTTCCCTCACGAAACGCTCCTTCCATTCGACTGTATCTGCCACCTCCAGCCCATGCTCTCTCTTTTTTTATGCTGTCGTTGGTGCCTCCCGCTTCGCGCAAGCTCGGCTGGGCTTGCGCGTCAAAGCTTTGGGGTGGGCGCAGCCAGCGATATCAGCTGCGCCTTCGGCTACTCTGGGGGGTACTGGTGCTTGTCTGGGCGGCGTGTACTTCGGACACGTCGCCCCCGTCCGTCTTGCGCACTAACGCGAATGAGTCTGGGTGTTTTTGCAAGCCCGTCGTGGCATTGGGCGAGTCGTCTCCCGGTGAGGAGACGATTCGCCCTCTTAGCGATCAGTATTATGATGGCAACAGGTACCAAGCAAGGCCAAGACAAGAACCAGTTCCAGCACAAGCGTCCCGTCCCCCCCACAACGCGTTCCTAGCGCCCACACACACCCAGCACCCATGAATCTGCCACAACTTAACCCCCCGCCGATGGCAACAGCTGCACCCACATTCTCCTGCACATTCACATCCTGCAGGAGGAGAGGCCACAGCCCCATATCATTCACCACATGGGGCTCGTGCTTTACGCACATAAAGCGCTTCCAACTCACGACACCCCCGTCATCGCCTCGTCCACGTCCGCCCAAGCTTCCGCCTTCGCCGACACCCTCGACGGGCGCGGCAAACGCCTTTGCGTCCGGTGCGCGGTCTTCACGGGGAAGACGAAGCCCTGCGCCACCAGCGCTCCGTGCAACGGCGCCACGCCGCCCGTAATCCTGGCTTCCTCCCCATTTGGAAAGGAGAGGCCGCCTGTCCAGCCCTGCCGTCACGCATCACGAGGGCGCAGGAGGAAGCCGCACTAGCGACGCTCTCCAGCGGTTTGCCTCCGCCAGCACCCACGAATCACCCTCCTATTCAAGCGCAGGCGACGGCGACCACGCCACGGCCCACGGCCACAGCTGCAGGCTCGAGCCGCTCGCCGCCGCTGCGACTGCTGTCCACGTTTCCTAAACCACCCACCAACCTCCCCTCCACCCTAGAAATCATTATCACGCCCCTCAGGTCGTGCGATGTCTACGCTACCCTCCCAAGCCCAATCTTAGCCCGCGCGGCCATACTCTCCCAACGTCTACTCCGCAATTTCTACTTTGCGGAGACAGGCTCGGCTGCGGAAGACGTGGCCTACAAAGTTTGGACCATCTCCTATCAACCCGTCTTCCGCAAGACGTTTCGAGGGGATAAAGGTTGGCGCACAGCCTCGGGCCGCCTCGCAGATATGATCCAGAGATTCATTAGCGCCGAGCGCAATGAGTACGGCGAGCTGTAGGCGGAGATGCTTGTGGCGCACGAGAGGCGCCTCGAACTCCAACAGTCCTCCGCCTCGAGGAGAGCGGCACGCGACGAAGGCACAGAGATGCGTCGTCGCATCAAACGAGCCCAGCGCCTTGGTGAGAAGGCGCTGTACGGCAAGGCGGCCAAAGCTCTCGCCCAAAGTCCAACATTTGATCCGGCGGCGCCGGGAATTCTGGCGAAGATTAAGGCGCTTCACCCGACGCCAACAGCCGACGGTCCGGTCTCTATCATCCCCAACAGTGACCTGCCGCCCAAGCCTCAGGTTATCACAGACATAGTGCGCACGGCCCTAGCAGCCATGGACAAGGACTCGGCCACCGGTCCCGACCGAGCGGGTTTCCTCTGGCTTCTGCTGGTCGCCAACACGGAGCAAAGGGTACACCCCGACTTCCCAGGCCTGGAGCTCCTCACCCTTGTCGTGAAGAAGCTCGCGGCCGGCGACGTCTCGTCCGACGTCAGCCACCTGATCTCCGCCTCCAACCTAATCGCTCTCGAAAAAGGAGGGGCGAAGATCAGGCCCATCGCTATCGGCGTCGTCATGAGGCTCCTCATCACCAAGTCCCTCATTCCGGCGTCGATAGCCGAGGCGAAGGGGCACCTAGCGCCACTCCAGGTCGGCTGCGGCGTCAAGGTCGGCCTAGACGCCATCGTCAACGACGCCCGAGACGCCGTTGTCAAGCTCGGCCACGACCCGACATACATCGGCGTCTCTGTCGACATGTGTACTGCTTTCAACAGGACGAGCCGGGCGGATATGCTCCGGCAGACAGCCGAGCACTCTCCCTCTCTAATCCGCTTTGCAAACGCGCTGTACGCGAAGGGGCAACCATTCCTCCGCTTCATAGACGAGCACTTACGCAGCCAGGAGGGATCCCAGCAAGGCGATCCTGCCAGCTCCCTCATGTTTGCTCTCGCCATCCACCCCATCGTCCAGCGTATCGAAGCGAAATGCGACCTCGTAGTGCATCTCTGGTACGCGGACAATGGGCTCCTCGTCGGCAATATTGACCAGGTCAAGCTCGCCCTCATTTTCATTGCCGAGTTCGGCGAGAAGATCAGCTTCCTCCTCCAACCGACGAAGACCAAAGCATTCTGGCCCACGCAGAATAGCCTCCTTCTCAAACCTCTCATCAACGCTTACGACCTCGACCTACACCCGCCATCAGACGGCGTCAAGATCCTCGGCGTCCCGCTCGGGTCGCCGACATTTGTCGCCAACTTCATCCGCGGAAAGATGGATGCATTGACGCGTCCCTCGAGCTGGCAGCGACTATACCGGACGGGCGCATCGGCCATAACATCCACCGCGTCACCGCGTCGGCCTGCCGCGTGACACATCTCCTCCGCCTCATCCCACCGGCCGACGCGATGACGCTGTGGAGAGACTTCGACGAGCGGCAGAGCGCGTGGTTCGAACGCATCTGCAACGTCCCGCTCTCTGCAGCCGCCCGCTGCCAAGCAAGGCTCCCACGTTCTCTAGCTGGCCTCCGCCTGTACGCAGCCGAGGACGTCGCGCCCTGCGCGTACGTCGGCAGCCTCGTTCAGTCAGCCGACGTACGCGCAATCAAGCGCATACATTCGCCGACGCTGGATTCCATTCACGCCGTCGCCCAGCGACTCATCCACGACCTCCTGCCATCTCTCGCTACCGCGGCGGATGGCGTCCTCCCACCGCGCGACCCTCTCCTCCTCTCTGGGATGCCTGAATCAACCCAAACAATCCTCAGTCAGGCTGTATTCCAGAAGAGGCTGAGGGAAGCACTCCGGGAGGACGACTTCCGCAACCGTTTCTGCAACCCTGACGCGCCCATAGCGCTGTCCAGGGAGTTGCCGGCGGAAGACTGGGCCCTACTCTTCACACGCAGACGCATCCTCGCCCTCCTCCGCCCAGGTGCCAATTCCTTCCTCTCTACGAAACCCGACGACACCCCATTTTGCTCCACCGACATGTGGAGCATGATGATGCGCATCTACCTGGGGTGCTACGTGTACTACGACTCAGCCGAGCCGGTGTGGCTGCGCTGCGGCTGCTTCAGCGACCTCGTCTTGGACAATCTCGGCATCCACGCCATCACCGCGTGCTCCACCGGTTGGGGACGCGTCGCCAGACACGATCGTCAGGCGGCCATCTTCCTCAAGTGGCTCGCCTCCCAGCCGGTCTAGCATACCAGGGCAAATACGGGCGAAGGGAAGCCGTGGATCACCTGTTTGGCACCACTCACCGCCCAGCCGACGCCCTCGTCTTCCCCCCGCCGGCAGCGCCCGGTGAAGATCTTGGCCGGCCGACCGCCATCGACTTCTTGGTCACAGGCGCCTTCAACACCACCAACCGCTCAGGCCGGATAGCTGCCCGCCACGCCGCTTCCTCACCGGACGCCATCACGGGCGCCGGCGAGACGAAGAAGGCGGGCGAGCACCGCCGCAAGGTGAGCGACGCCTGGAAGCTAGCATTCCCAGGAGTGCCTTGCCCAGGATCCTCGCCGGCAGCGCCCTTGCCACCTGGTGGCATAGAATAGCTCACCGGCTTTTCCTTCACAACGGCGGTATTCGATGCTTTCGGCGGCTGCTCAGAGCGTACGACGCCGCTGCTCACATCATACGCTAAGAGAGTCACCGTTCGTCAAGGCACCACCACGAAGCGCGTCTACTACCGCATGTACGGCAGACTATGCTACTCTATTTGGAGCTCTAACGCTCAAGCAGTAATTTTACGTAGTCCAAAGTCCCTTTGGCCGACTCTATAACCTAGTCTTGAATGGAAACTCAATGTATATATAAACGCCTTCACCGTCCGCCCGTCCGACTGACCGTTCATAACAAGACGACGCGCACAAAAGGTCATATATGACAAGATGACGAAATGAAAAGTATGAGTGGGTCGAAATAAGGCAAACTATGTTACGTGCATTATCTCAACATCGAGATCGTCTGCGTGATCCACTTTCCAGTCAAAAGCAAAAGTATGAGTGGGTCGAAATAAAGCAAACTATGACACGTGCATTATCTCAACATCGAGATCGTCTGCGTGATCCACTTTCCACTCAAAAGCAAAAGTATGAGTGGCTCGAAATAAAGCAAACTATGATACGTGCATTATCTCAACATCAGGATCGACTGCGTGATGCCCACTTTCCATCGCACAGCAACAGTATCAACCGCACCACTCGTCGAAGTCAACGAGTGGTGCGGTTCGTTGGAAGGCGGTGGGAAGGCTTGAGTGGTTGCAGTAGTCACTACAACCACTCAAGCTCACCCACCGCCTCCCAACGGCGCGCGTCTGCTTGCCCTGTCCAAAGCAAATATTCTTGAATAGGTATGTTAACGATTACCCCAAAGCAGACGGGCCCGCCCGGAGGGTGGCACCGGGACGCTCTGGAGCTGAGTGGCTTATTAGTTCGACTTTTTGCCGATTCCTAGTTTTGTCGAATTTTTAAATTCGACGGAACGAACAACTTAAAAATTCAACGAAATCTGGATGTTTTAACGTTTTAATGTTAAAACATAATACGACTTTTTAAAAAAAGTCGTCAGCTTCTCGGAACACAAATTTGTGTCTCCTTGATTAGCATTTCGTGGTCAGATTTCACAAACTGCTGCTGAAATCCACCAACTCTACCGTACAGTACTTCCAGTACTTCACTTCCAGTACTTAAAGTAGCTGAGGTGAGAGAGATGAATTTTATACTGGTCTGCGTGTCCACGGTCAGCTCGCGCCAAAACTATCAGAGGGCGGTAGCATCTCGTGGGGTGTGCGGATATTCGGATGGGTCTCCGCGTTCTAATCATTCTGGCGTTAGCAGAATGCAGAGTGATGCTGAGGCCCTCAAGCGCAATGCGTTTGCAAAGGCCTACTGACATCGGGGAACGGTCAGCTCGCTTCTCGGCGAACTGCTGGATGATGGCTAGTGCCTCCTTCCCGAGCGCCCCATGCTAGTCGAGACCGAAGGGGCGGAACTCGAAGGGCGGCACCCAGGCTGGCTCGCCGTCGAGGCTGAGGAGGGCTTTAAAGTCTGCTACACGCGTGGTCCACTCTGAGATCTTGGACTCCTCGCTCTTCGTGGCGGCGTCCTCGGTCGTCTGCGCGAGCGGCGCGTAGTCGCTGGCGCCTACGACTGTGACGTCGATGGCGGCGGCGTCCTTGTCCTCGCCCACCTTGCTGCAGGCGTGGGAAGACATGACGTAGACATCGGCGGGCCTTTCATGATTCTTGAGGCCTTGAGTGTCGGGTACGAGCCCATTCGGCTCGATTGACGCCGAGAGTTGCGCCGGAGTGGCGATATCGTGGTGGATGTAGTCACGGTTGTCGTTGCGGCGCTCATCGCGCGAGGTCGCCATGGCGGAGGCTCCGAAGACGCACGGCGCGAGGGCGTGGTCGCAGTATTCGTCTATGGCGTCACCGCAGGCGTTGCATCGGCAGCCCTTTGCGAAAAGCTTCAGTCGCAGGCGGCGGCCAAGTGCGGTTTGGAAGTCGCCCATGGACATCTTGCGGTTGCTCGCAAGGGCAGTGATCCATTCGGATGAGCCCGGTTTGGACAGGGAGCAGCGTCTTCCTAACTTTTCTAGCTTTTCCTTGTCTAACTGGGATAGCGGCAGGTTTTTGGAGGGCCATAAGGTGGAGCTGCGATGGTCATGGACGTGTGCCAGTTGGTAGTTTTTCGTTTTTCGGCGGCACGCGCCCATGATTCCATCCCACGTCCAGGGCTTGCCGTCGTTTGGGGGAAGGGAGTTGTCGGCGACATGCTTGTCAACGAACTCTACACAGTCCTTCATCGCGATGTTCATGCGAGGAAGGCCTGGTAGCCGCGCGACGTTGAGCGCGGTTTCGAACCTCGAGCCGAGGTATGCGGTAAGGGCGACGTAGGAGAGCGCAGTGTGTCCGAAGCCCTGCAATCGGATGGGGAGGCGTGCCTGAGCGACCGCTGCGGAGGACAGTGGCGGGAGATCCGGCTGCAGTCTTGATAGCCACTGTACCTGCTGCTCATCGAGCATACGAGTCGCCGGTAGAGTTTGGTCGGGAGGCGTCGTTCGAAAGATGTAGGTATATAGCACGACAGAGAGGCACGCTCGGTGTATCGGGGCGGCGATCTGCGCATCGCCCAAGAGCTCGACTAACTCGAGAACTTTGTCGATCTTCTCTGCTTTTCGAAACAGGCGGCGCTTCAAGAATGCATCGGATCCAACGAGCGAGCCGACTAGCTTGATGCCTTCCAGTGGGATGTCGTCGTCTTCAGCGTCGAGGGCGCAGTCGAACTTCGAGCGAAGGGCCGCGCAGTTCATCGTCGGCCACCATAGCTTAGGTTTGGACTTCACTAGCTTAAAATTTACCTTCGGGCCTTCGTCGACCAGAAGTTTGTAGTCTTTTGCGACCTGCTCGATATCCCCGACAATAGTGCCATCGTCAGCGCACCAGACATTGTAATATAAAGTGCATTTGTCATTGATATCGTCGACAAGGGGCTGTATTACGAGCGCAAAGAGCAGCATTCCCAGGGGATCCCCCTGCTGAGTGCCTTCCTTAGAGCGTAGAAGCGTGGCTTCTACTACCAGAAAAGGCTGGGTTCCGTACAAGGCGTGGGTCAGCTGCGCAGCGGCTTCCGCGTGTACGCAAACGAGGCGCAGGAAGGCCGCTCGGAGGGCGCGGTTGAAATCGTTCTTGGCATCCACGCGGAGACCGACCTTTCCAGGATCGAGGTGATGCTCTTTCAGGATCTGGCGGAAGGCGTGGATGAGCAGCTCTATGCCTGCCGCCATGATTTGGGCGATTTGGTGCGGCTTGGGGTAGCTCGCAGCTTGGGCTACCGCAAGAGTGAGGACGAGTATTGACAAGAGTCTGCGCAGGATGATGCCGATAGCTATTGGACGGATACCCCTGTATTTGTTCGGCTCGGCGGGCTTGTAGATCCCAACGAGCCGGGCAGATGCAAAGAGCTCCGCTACTTGCGGGAATACGCGGCCTTCGGCAAAGATTTGGAGGAATCTGAGAAGCTTTCGCTCACCAGAGTCCTCGGACTTCTCGTGAGGCGCAGATCGGATTAGCATTCTAAGGTGCAGGACGCGCATTCCGTCTGGGCCCGCTGAAGAAGTCTCGTCCATCTTCTTGGCACATTTTTTCAGGGCAGTTTTGAAGAGGGTAAGGGCTGGTGGTAAGTCGGCGCGGGGCTTCCGGATGGCCGGTTCAACAGCATCGGGTTGGAGATCTCTAATCTTTTGCAGAATTTCGGGGTCGCAGAGGTTGGCTGTTTTAGATGATAGTAAGGACTTTACTGCTCGTCCGTAGAAACCTTTTGCTGTAAAGAACCTGGCTCGTTCTGCGGCTCGGACTTTCTCTTCCTCCAGGTCGCGTCTCACACGCTGTGAGCGGGAGGCTCTGCAGTAAGCATCAGTGGCTGCATCGTTACCAGCCAACCAAAGAGCAAAGACCTCGCTTGGTTCGTGCCCGCAAGGCAGCGTTTTCTGCTTGGGTGTCGCTTGCTCCCTCCTCTCCTGTGTAGAGTCGCCTCAAGATTGCCTGAGGAAAGCAGTGGACGCGGAGAAAAGATATATACTGATCGGGACTTGCTTGATCCTCTGCGTTCAGAAAGTAGGCGTCCTCGGACTCCGGCGTATAATGCGAGAATTGGGAGATCATTGAGAGGTACGCCTTTCTCGCCCGCTGCAAACAACATCTAGGAATTCTTTCGAAGACCTTTAATGACCAGAATTTGGCGAGAAGGATTTCCTCTGATATTGGCGGCGCCCTTTCCGGTTGGGGCGCAAGTACGCGCGCTCGGGTTCTGGCCTCGAGCTCGGTCAATTCGCGCTGCCTCTGCTTGGCCCGCCGGGCTCCCGTCTGCACCTTGACGGAAGGGTACTGCTCCGGGTCAAGGTGAGCGAGACATGGTTGGCCTGGCTCGCACGCCAGCCTGAGGAATGCCTCCTCTCTGTCGTCGGGTTGGCCTCCTTTGCCTGGTTTCCAGAGTTTGTCGCAGGTGACGCAGTAGCGCCAGCCTGCGACAGCAGCTAGTTCGGGCATAAAATCTCGTAAGTGGACGATGTTGTCGTTGAGGTGAGCGTGCACGTGACCTCTCCATTTCCCGATGGTCCTAAAACGTTTTGGGGTCTGAGAGTCGTTGAGGTGGCAGGTATTTTTGCCTCTGTTGTGCACGCAGGTACGCGGCTGGAAATCTTTTGGCTAGGCGGGGAGAAATGCGTCGGGGTCAGGACACTTTCGGCGCTGTCATGCAGATGATCTGCGTCTTCCGCCTGCATGGCACTATCTGTCGCGTCGGGATGGGGCACCGCAGGCACGGGCATGGCGCCTGCAAGCATTCCGAAGTTCTTAGGAGTGGCTGGCGCCAAAGTTGCCCTGTCGGGAGTTGTCGGCTGTTCCGTCGTCTCGATCGTCATCGCTGTCGGAGCAGTCGTCGCCTCGGGCTCTGTGACCCTGTCCGTTGCAGCCGGCGGTACAGGCTGCCGGGCTACATGAGGGATAGCCGGCGAAGGGCTTCGATTAGAGAGCGCGGTGAGGTTCGGCAGATTTAGGGATTGCGGCGCTGGTTGTGTCCTCTTCCTGCGGTTTTCCTCTACTAGACTGCGTGGAGTCTTTGCTATCAGCCGCGGATGAACTGAATTCCATAGGCTCCGTGTCTGACACTGAGACGAGTATGGGCGATGTTGACGCAGGCTCGCTACTGGCAGGTTCAGGGTCACAGCTGGCAGGCCCGGGCTCGCCGCTGATGGGCGAATACTCTCTGCGGGCTAGCGCAGTTTCTGCCATGACTGGCGCAGTCTTTCCTCCGGCTGACGCAGGCCCAACGTTGCGCATGTGGGCGTCGTTTGCGCCTCCGGCTGCAGCGCGTTCTTCAGCGTCGAAGGTGAGCTTGACGCTCCGGTGGACGTCCGTGCGGCGGAGTTGCTCGCGAAGTTCGGGCCAGCCGTCGGCTCCGGTAGCGTTTTTAGGGACGATGGGTGCAGCAGCTGAGTCTGTTCGCCATGCAGATCGAGGAAAGGAGTTGGAGGCTGGAAGGGCGGAGCTCCGGATTGTTGCGCGGACGGTGGAGATATGTTTTCCAGACGTGTCGTAGGCAGTACGGACGCCTTCGGCAGCCCGCATGCACTCGGCGAGAACTTCGATTCCGCGGCTGAGGGTGAGGTCGGCTGCTCTTGCGGGTCCGCCTCGATTGCGCCTGATGAAGGATGGCGCGAAAACGTCGAGTGCGCGCGAGAATCCAGCAAGCTCGTCTGGTGGGAAGTCTTCGAAGGAGTACTCGACGACCACTTCGGGGAAGGCGTCGAGGAGCCTGCCTCGGAAGGCAGCGAATGCGTCCGAGTTGACGTCGGGGATAAGGTCGACGCGGCGGCCAGCAAGGGCGTTGGGGAGGGCGAACGCACCGGAGTTTAATGGGAGGTTGGCTCCGGGCTCGCTGGAAATTGTGCTCCACCACGAGTGGAATGTACCTCCGCGGCCGCCAAGCTTGGCGATTGGGGTGTACCTGACTTCTCCCCCGACGACGGAGAAGATGGCCCAGCCAAACCCGCAAGAGGCGGGTATAGGGATGCCGGCGACACTGCAGCGCGGGACGGTCGACGCTTCAGGGAGACCTTCGGCGAGGGACGCTGGCTGCTTCGCGCGCCAATCATCGTTGCGAGAGGAGGGGCGGGCGACGGAGCGGTTAGCGGAGAGGAGGACGGGGACCTCCTGGGCGGCCGCGAGGAGGAGAGCTTCCTCTTCCGCGAGCTTTCGAGCGTGGTCCGCTTTGGCGTCGCGTGTCTTCTTGGCCTCGGCCTCGCGCTTCTTGGCCTCGAAGTTCTTTCTTTTTGAGGTCCTTGTCGCGCGCTAGTTTCGCGCGAAGTTCCTCGAGCTTGAGGGTCGTAGTCGCGAGGGTGAGGTCGACACGCTGCGCGGCTTCCTTGCGTTACTCGCGGCCGCGGAGCTGGCGGCGAGAGGGCGTGATGTCGCCGAGGACGGCGGCGGTCGCGTCCGACTTGCGGCGGCTCACAGAGGGCTTCCTGGCGTCGCCTGACGACGGCCTACGGCTCTGCTTGGAGGGTTTCGGGCTCTTTTTCTTAGCGACGACACTCTAGTCGGTTTCGACGGGCATATCGCGCTCTGCGGGAGGAAGAAATTCTCAAAGCAAAGTTACGGGTCTCTGCTGAGGTGAGGGATCTCATTCCTAAATTCGTTAGTATGTTTATAGTGGAACTCTTGTACCCTGAAGCCAATATTGACGTTATCTGTGGCGCCTCTGAGTTAAAACCGGGTTTTTATTGGCATAATTCAAAACGCTATAAAGTAGTGGAGCTTCAAGCCAAGACCAAAACCTTTCGATTGGCGCAAAACTCGTGGCTTTTCGACAAAAATTGGCTGAGATATCACCCTGTAAGTATTTTTCTCTGCTTCGCCACAGAGTTGGATTTGGCCCGCGATCGTCGAGGCTGTATGATACTGTAACTT
>JAULCF011200109.1:0-15036 GCA_032361265.1 Devaleraea mollis
GCAAGATGTCGACATCTGGGACCGCGGTTTTTCGAAGAATTTGGTGGTTGAGAGTACAGTGGCACTTGGGCAGACAGATGAACGCGCGGCACTGCGTGGCGATGAGCCCTGGTATCGGGTGCGCACGTCTGGCGTGATTGGGGTTGACTTTAGAGGCAGACCGATCAAAAGAGGAAAGCAGCGGTTTGTTTAGGTGTTGTGCGATTTATGAAGTGCGATAGCGGTCGAGACTCTTCCCATGCACTGTTGTTACTATCATTGTGTTGCACCGAAAAAAATGAGCGACGCCATTTTGAGGTGTATGCACTGATCTTTTAAGAAAAGAGGGTAGCTTCCTTGCACTAACTTAATGTGTTGTCTGGCGAGAGCGAGAATCGGTGGCAGTGCCTCTTCTTACTACATAGTAGAGCAGCAGAAAAGTTTAAGGTTAAGCTTAGCTGATGCATTGAACGAATTCGTTCAATGCATCAGTTGTTTTGCAGGCCAACTAAAGCGACTGATCTTCACGCACGATTAGCAAAGCTCATTCTTCGCTTAAGTACCCCCCATATTTCATCTCACTGACTTAAAGTTAATGCAGTGGTACCGCATTTCACCTAGCATACGTGAAGTGTATAGCATAGCAAATAAGCGCGCTAATCGCCGTTACAACACGTGTTGTGAACGCTAATTCGCTATGCTATGTAAATCACCAATGCTAGGATTTCACCTATGCCCGGCTTTTTTTTCTCTCAACTACTGCTAAGAGCTTTTAAGAGTTTTTAAACACAGCTAGAATGTGTACATTGCGATCAATCTAAATTTTGACTGTAGTCTAAGGAAGCTTCAGATTGATCGATATTTAGCGTCCCCTACTACATTCAACCTTTCTTTAAAAGATAACCCATCCAAAACAAAGAGTAAAATTCGAAAACATGTTCAGTCTCCTTCGCAGTAATGTAGACAGCCTTCGAAAGAAACTCCTTTCGGGTGCGTGTACTCTTCCAAGCGCATGTGCTTCCTTAAGAAATCAATTCGCTTAAAAAGCATTATTTCAATGAAAGCTGCTCGACATACTTGTTTTCTTAAGGAGCCACAAGAAAGCAGTTTCTTTCGAAAACTGCCTGCATCACCGCAAAGTATTGTGATCAGATTTGGGGTTTTCTTTCTTATTTTGAATGGGTTCCTGCTTTTCTCAGAGCAAAGACTGCCGAAAAAGAAGCCTAAGCAAATATCATCGCTTTAAACAAAAGCCTTTTTAATAAAAACGTATTCATATGCGGCTTTCGTTATGATGAGCTTTTATTTCAATCCCGCAGAATAGAAAAAAGACTACCGACAGCAGCGAAAGCTTGCAATTATAGAACGAATGAATTCGCAGTAGATAGACCGCCATCAAGCGTCTTCGGCTTTGTTCTTTTTTCCCTCGACCATTGTGTGCGTAATTTTTTGATGCTCTGGCGAAGCTTTAAAGTATTTTTGATAGAGCCTGCTTCCTTGCCCGAACGGGCCTTTCACCAAAACGGGAAGAAGAAACTCTTTAAAAAGATGCCCTTGTCCCGGTAGCTTGCGTTCGAGTGTAAACACCTCCCCGTTCCATTCGTCAGCCTCCTTCGGTCGCTTCGTATTTTCCAGCTCGGCCAGCTTGCCACTAAAATGAAGTACGCCAATTCTAGCAACAAAATCATACTCCGAAGCGAAATGTTCTGCGAAAATCTCTCCCTTTCCATCAAATTCGTCAGCGGCGCTGCAAAACGAGTAGACTTCTAACCGACGGAAAGCGACCGCCAAGGCAACACCACCAGGTGCACGTGAGCGCTCTAAAAGTTCGCGGACAGTATTTGATAGAATGATGCCTCCCTGAGAGTGAGCGATAATGACCACGTGACGATGCTCCGCAACCAGTTGCCTCTCCACTGCATCCGCCAGCTCCTTTACAACTGGACATGCCACGTCGAGTGTGCGCCCAAACATGCACTCTAGCATCGTCAGAAGAAATTAGACGGACTGTGTTAGAGATGAAAGACGCTACACCGGCTCTTCCAGCAAGAAATTAGCTACGTACCGAGAAGATCAAGCCACAGTCCGTCAGAGGGATTAATGACCAAATTGAAAGCGCGACCTGTGAGCTCTTCGAGAAGGGTAGCGTTTGCCTCAATCATTCTTCCCTGCTCCACGACTCCGTTTACGTAGTAGCAAACTTCCTGGATGTTGTCCTGTCCGACGCTAATAACTGTCCGCGCATTGGGTGTAACTTTAGCGCTTTCTGAAGCATGTTGCAGTACCCATTGACAGCCGGCAAGAACTTTGGCTAGCACCTTATGACCTCCACCAAGAGAATCGACCAAAAGTCCAAATAAAAGGCTTAAGAGACCTACGGCAAAAATTGGTGCGGTCACCAGAGCGCCCAGCGCGATGCGTGCTTGTTCGTGGGCATATTGCCGTGAGTCTAATTCAGAGCGCTGGCGGTTATACAAATGTTTGTCCTTCGAGTGCCATGACGGCAGTCCCAAGAGCACTGGTATGGTGTGGATGTGAGCCTTGACCAGGGACAAGTCGCGGCGCAGTAGTTCCGCTGAAGTAGGCGGTTTTGTAGAACGGTCCATGGCGTGCTTACTTTCTTCCTCACCGGTGATAAGCCGAAGTCGCCCCATCTGCCCAAAGAAGATGTTTATTGCGCTTTAAGCGAAAGGCAGGTTGCGATCGAAAGTTTTCTCTTTTCAAAAGCCACAGCCAAACGGTCAAAGCTTTGATTTCTGTTTTAATGAGTCAACGTATAGAATGGTTTAAAACTATTTTAATTTAGGAAAAGCTGAACGGATGATCACGTACGTGAACGTTTAACATCACAACCGTTATGACAACAGTCATTATTATGAGCTCATGTTGGGCCAGATGACCTAGCTAGTAGGTCAAATGAAGGAAGAATGGGTATTGATGACGTGAACAGATTGCTAAAAGTCCTAAAAGCAATTGCATACTCTCTTCTTAGAAAGAGATTACGGAATTGCTTTTAGAGATCTGGCACTGCCAGCTCAAGTAGATTTTTTTAATTCAAATCTCGTCTTTAAAAGAATTTTAAAACATGGCTTATGCCACGAATTTGCCTCAAACTTTACGAGTAATTTTAATTAATAATAAAGTTCGAGGCTAATTCGTGGCATATATGCCATATGGCTTATAAGCCATGCAAAAGTGGAGGAATGATCATCCTCATGAGGACATAAAGTATTCACCCTCGAAGTAATCACTCGTCGGAAGAGCCCTGCTCAAGTAACGTCGGGAATATTCAACTTCAAGTCGAAAAGTGGTCACCTTCTACAGGAATTGGGATTTATCGACGATATATATATATATCTTCTAGCTGGCGGTATATCGCTAGAAGTTTTTTTCCCCGGGCAAAATACTTTTAGCGATAACGGGGCCTCGTAAACATAGAAGTCCCCAGAAAGGTCTTCGATTTATTTTTGTAAAAGCGCTCTAAGGCTTAGGCCCATGCTCAAAAGAATATTGACTCCCCGGAGCTGGCTAGGCTTACGCTTCTTTGTTTCGTCAGGGAGCTTAGGCGAACTGTCTTGCTGGTCAGTCTGGAATGGCTAAATTACTGATTTGGTTAGCGATTTATCTCACACGGGCACAGACTAAGGGGTGCTGAGCGGTTAGAATCGAAAAAAAAGCGAGGACACGCAAAAGGCACGAGCGATACAGAAGTACTTTCCCGCGGTTTCTACCTGGAGAATTTAAAAAGTAGACACGTGGCGAAAAGATGGGGATCTGGCAGAAGTAGCTCAGTATGAGAAAACCATCATCCTATTGAGGTCAGGAAGCGCCTTTGTCATTTCGAGATTCTAAACTTTTCGGCGACGACTTGCGTTCCAGCCCCGGCTCAGTAGCGCGCGCAAATTGGAATGGGAGTTGCGAGCTCAGCGCAACTACAATCGTTTGCGCCCGGCTCTCTGCCGCCAGACTCACCGAGCGGCCTGCCGGCCAATCGTTCCGCTAACACCCTCGTGCCGCTCTCATTCCGTTTGGAAGGCCGCCACATCTGACTCCAGCTTTGCTGCCGCACCTTTCTCGTCTACTTCGCCGCTTGTGACCAACTCACTTACCCTCGCAACACGTCGCCCCCGCTTTCATTCTCACGCGCTACACTTGCGTCCCCGACACTGTCAATTGCGGCTTTGCGTCGCAGCGAGTGCGCTGAAGTCGATAACTATCGCTACTCTTTCTGACGTCGGCAACTGTAGATTGGAAATGTGCGCGGCGCAAGCGCAATCGATGCGCTCGGAGACGCCGTTACCATCGTCTGCTTTCCGCTCCCCCTTACCGTGTCTCCCGGACGCAGTTTGGCACAACGTTCTCGACAATCTGCCCCTGTCCTCCATCCTGCCCGCCGCCCTGACCACGCCCCTCTTCTCTACGTACCTCGCTTCCCCGCACTCGACATCCCTCTGGCGGCGCCTGTGGGATGCCCACGCGGCGCCTCTCCACACCTCCGCCCACATCCCGTCTTCATCCTACCGCGCCCTCCTCTCAAAGACACTCCTCCTCTCCTCGCCTCCAGCCTCGACCCTTCACAAAACCACGCCGCCCACACCCTCCCGCGCTACCCAAATCCGCGTTTTCCCCGGCGGCAACATCGCAATCGCCACAACAACAGGCCTCACTATCCTCACCCCCTGCGGCGCCACAGCGTCCTACTCAACACCCTCTCTCGGCGGCATAATCCGCTTCGCCGACTCGCCCACCCCCACGACAACCCTTGTCGCAACAACCTCGACCTCTCTCCTAGTCCTCCTGACCCTCGACTTCATTGCAGCCAAAACCGCTCACGCGCGGTCCACCGCCTCCCCAGCGCGCCTCCGTCCGCCCCTCCGCGCCCGCCCCGTCCGCCACAGGCCTCTCCACGATTTCTCCTCGGCAATTGGCCACGTAGTCTCGCTCGTCCTCTCCTCCGACGGCCGCGACGTACTCCTCGGCTTCTCCAACGGCCACAGCCGCGTCGTGTCGCTCTCTCACGGCACGCTTGTACAAGTCCTCACGATGCGTTCGCCGCCCGACATTCTCGCCGCCGCCGCGGGCTACGTCGTCGCCTCGACGTCTGGGGCACGGCTTGGCGCGGCCGCGTGGGAGCGTACCGACGGCCGTGCGCTGCACCGCTGGGACGGCGGGAGTCCTGGCTGGGACGCTGTTGGCTGCGTCACGGGCGTCGCGGCGCTGAAGGGCGGTTTTGTGTTTTGGGATGGGAGGGGCGTCGCGAGGGTTGTTAATTTGGCGCAGGGAGGTGGGTGGGCGAGGGTTATTGAGGTGCGGGACGGGGGCGGAATTGCGCCGCTTGTCGGGCGAGAGAAGGTGCTTGTGCTTGGCGATGGGAGGAGATGTGCGCTTGGGAGTTCGGTTGGAGTGGTTGTGGTGGACTGTGTTGATACGGGCGTTGTACGGAGGGTTGGTGGGATGCGGGTACTGGACGCTCCTACAGCCCTAATGGCAGTCGGGACAGATGGGAAGACGCTTGTTACGGCGGAGGGAGATGCTTTTGGCGGGCTGGCGTCTAGATTTTCGAGAGAGAGAGGGACAGGTAAGGGCGGTCAGATTTGTGTATGGGATACTGTGACCGGCGAGTTGAAGAGAGTCGTAGAGGATGTTGGGTGTGTGGTTTCTCTTTCGGTTGCTGATAATGTTGTGGCTGTAGTTGGTAGGCCCGTGAGAGGTGTTGCCGCGGATGGAGAGACTCTGATGCAGGGGACGGCGATGGTGTTTCGGTTCGATGGGCTTGCTAAGAAAGATGGCGATGGCTAGTGACTACTGATGTCTACTGACATCGCCCATCGTTTTGCATCGGTGTTGCGTTTGCCTACAGTGGCTAGTGCTGGAGCGCTTCTTGCTGAGGAAAGCTAGAGTAGTTTAGACCCGGCTAGTGGCGCTAATATACTAAGAAGTAAGAAGTGAAAGCAATTTCATTTCGAACATCTCGCTATTTAAACGTTCCTTACTAAGCGACTGCCGCAGCAGTCTTTGCTTTTACTGTGGGCGTAATACAAGCTGCCGACTTGATGAATTCGGCTCGCGTCGGAAGGGTGGGGAGATTGCTATCTTTAGTTCAGATAGTTTTGGTGATGTGACGGTGTGATTAAAGTTACGCTCAGCACTGAGCTCGCTAGATGTGGAGCTGACATTGTAGTGGCGTGGTTAGAGAAAGGCGACCGTCGGCGCCCGTGGCACTACCAAAATCGCCACCACCAGAGCAGATCAGGTTTTCCCTCACGCCTCGAGCCCGCCCATCACCGCCCACCTACCTCGACGGCGAGCAGGACCGTAATTTTTCAAAAGTCATGTACCTGGTGTTTGCTTGACGGCTGTCGATTGCGGCGGAAAATGGCGAGTAAATTAATTTGGTTCCAGTTGTTTTCTTCTTCTTGAGTTAAGAGTCTTGTGGGTGTTGTTGTAAGAACCCAATCTGATGAGTATGGATGGGGGGAGGGTTGTGCTAGATTGGGCATCAGCCAAGTTTGGAGCACCCGAAGGGCCATCGATCGTAAGCTGGGAGAGTGCTTCAGCGTAGTGTCGCACCGCTTCCTTGAGCCGGATCGACAGCTTTTAGGATTTTTAAAGCTTTTATAAAAAGTCGATAGTGCACATTCAGATAATTTTATTTTTCTAAAACAAAAAAACAGGAGTGTGCTCCCAGTGTTAAACAGTAACAAGATTGTCTTTGAAGCTGGGTACTACCAGCGCAGAGACAAAAATAGGTTGTCTCCCGTCTGTTAACTGTAGTTTCCCTAAATGCGTGCTGTTTATTGTATTCCCTTCAGCAGTGATAAGCGACCGTACATGCTTAGTAGGGTTAGTGACTGAGCTGAGATTTCTGACGAATGACATGCTAGCGCCACTGTCTATGATGTTACGAGGCGCAGTTGTATAGTGGGTGTCAGATGCGGGACCATTTACTTCACTGGCTGCTATGGTTTCGAGAATGCTGCGTAAAGCAGCAAACATAGCTACAGGACATTCAGCATTAGGTTCTGGATCTACCTTACTTGCTATAGTCGCTGCCGCTAGTTGCGCTTTAAGAGCCTTAATCTCGTCATCCTTTGATACCTTGTATCCTTGGCCTTGTTTGTATCCATTCTCTCCACTTGCAGTACGCGCAAGTTTGATAGCCTTTCTTTTGTCTCTACCAATAGGGTCTGCAGTATTTGGGTTGAGGTCGCACTTTGCCCATTTATGAAAGAGATATGGGTGCTTAGGGCATTTGTCTGTGTTGTTCTTAGGCTTGCCTTGATTTTTTCCGAATGCAGCAGAACCAGCCAAAATGCCGTCGTTGTTTCCGAGACCACTTGTCAATTTCAAACCCACTTTAAAGACATCTTTTGCAGTTGCTTTACTACGATCCTCCCAAGTTGAGAAGAGATAATTCATAGCCAGCTGCTGCTCAGTAGATAGACCATCTAAGAGCCGATCCATATGTGCAGGATGAGTAGAAGCTTCTGCTGTGCCCATTGGATCGGCTTTCATGAGCCTGCTATGGATGTCTTGGTGCTCCACTACGTAAGCGTTCATATCGTGAGTGCTTACAGTTGTGGCTTCAGCTAGAATGGCCCTCATGATCGAGCTTTTGTTGGGTGCCATGTCCACTAATTCTTTGTACGTTTTGTAGGCACTTTTGTCTTCGATCATCTGCAATAGACTGCTATTCACGCTCTTTTTGAGGAAGAGAGTTACATTCTTGTTAGCTACGACAGAGGCTTTATCGCTTGGGTTATGATAAAACTTGACTGTGTCCAAGCAGTCTCTTTTCATTAGTTCATTTCGAAAGCTGGAGTTCCAAGATTCATAATTGCCCATACGGCTTTCCAAGATTACTAAACTTTCGGTTTCGATTTTGTCTGCCCACATGGCTGCCTTTGTTTCTGGTTCAGCATTTGCTATAGCACTGATTTGAGCGTTGTCGATGACGCTCTGGTCGATGCCATTGTTTTCGTTAGCCATGCAGGTAAACAGTTGGTTTCTTTATTAGATAGAAGGAGTCGGGAGACTCCTTATATGTGGTGATGAAACTAGAGTTGACTGATGTAAACGTAACGGTACATACTGTAAAGCGTAACGTTACCATGCGTCATAACAGTAACATTGTGACATGATGACACCCAGGTCAGATCTGAACAATCGTTTCTTGGGCAGATGACCATCCTTTTGTCTTTACAGCATGCAATGATCGCGTACTACGATCTAGTAGATGGTGCTAATTGTGGGCCGGCCCATAATAGCCGCCTGCTATTATATGGGCCGGTGTTTCACTGTCTCGACTACAGTAGCATATGCTAGTATATACTATGCTAATAGTGCTATGGTAATACTATTACTACTACTAGTAGTAATAGTATTAGTAATACTGTTTACTATCGTCGAGACTGCGAAACAGCTCAAATATCGTTTACGCACGAATGCCACGAGTCGTCGTGGTAAAAATAAACTAAGGAAAAAGAAAAAAAGTGAACACTATATGTTTGGTGTCCAAGTTAGTTCTATCTTGGACATTAGTGCTATAGCACTTATAAGTTAGACAAAGCAGTGATCCACTTTTTCTAGCTATTTCAATACGGTTAAAACCATCCTATAGTGTGTAGAGCCCGAATGCTTCATCTAGAGTAACAGCAATACGCTATATTCTTCTGAGAATATTTTCGAAAAGACAGTGACTGATCGGTAAGATCTCGATCTAGACACGCTAACTAATCTGACCTAGCGAAAGATAGTGGGGAAAGTTTGGCGGTCGCAGGCACTAAAATTATATTTTAGTGCTTGCAACTACCAAACTTTTATTATGTTACATACGGCCCTAGATTGCACTGCAGCCCCAATCCATGGCCACTACAAGGACAGTTTACAGCCGGCTTGCTATATAGACGAACAGCTTATCGGATGGAAACGGGTTTACGAATGCTAACACGCTTCGAAGTACTGATCAGTTTCAAAACTCAATTCACACGGCAAGGAGAGTGCACTGAACTCTCCTTGCGAAAGTACTTTGTAGCGGCATTGTACTTCCGCGAAAGAATATCGAGAAAGTATCGAGATCGACACGATTGGTGGTAAAAAGCAATGCGCGGTTGGGTATTGCTCTCGTATTGCTCGCGTAATACTTTTATTCTGGCGCGCGTTTTTGCGATGGCACAGATTGAAACCGTGAGCGCTCACCAAAGATAAGGAATCTGTGGTTTAGTAATGACGCATCTTACGTTAAATATATTAAAAGGATTACAGTACTAGTCTGCCTACTAGGAATATTGCTTTTACTACTAGCTAGGAGGTATAGAAGATACCTGAATCAAAACATCTCCCCGAATTGTACTGTGATTGATACAAGCCTGGCCTGTGAGTCAGTGAGGTTCTTTCCGACTGGGAGGGGCTGGCAGTCCCTCCTAGGTGCACAAACCTCCCTCGGATACATGCCGACCAGGATTATCTTTCATCGGGCCGGGCCGACTGACAACGTCTTCAAAATTCAAAAGTGGACCTCAGAGGCACACGCTTCCAAATATCTTCACTTTTATGCAGAGAGAGACGGCACCAGGCAAAAGAGGTTGGAAAATAAAAAATCCTCTTCTTTGGAGGGAAGAAGGAATGAACGCTTTTGTAGTTACGATTTGCGGCGATCGCGTATATGATACGAACTACTAAATTAGTTAGTAGTACTTTGTGGCGCATGGTACTGTCGTCAACTCAATGAAGCATCTACTTGCTTCATTCACTCTTTTCTAAAGAATATATTTTTCACGATTAGAAGACTAGAAGTTGACATCAAGCTTGCTCACATTGCGCGCAAGCTTATCGTTTTACGATTATACAATGACTGAGAGGTAGACACACTAGCAGACCAATCTATAGATCTACAGCTGCAAAAAATAAATAAGAAAATGTGGTGTTTATGCCACGCTCAAACAATTGCTTCACTTAAGACTTCTTGCTGAAGCAGTCGTCAAATTCCTAAAGGCTCCAATCTTCAGTTTGTCCAGCGGTTAAGTTCACACGCCGTCTGCAAATTAAAGCTTGTAATTTTTATCGACTCGCCAGTTTGGCATTGGCATCCGGTACCAAAGTTAGTAAGCGGAACTAGGTTGGTAATAATTTCTGCCTCGAAATAGACGGCAAGGCACGTAGGTGCCGTCGAAAGCGGATAAAAATACGGCTGATCAGGCTACACACGTCTAGGATTCGGGGCTGGGGGCGACGATTCCGCCGAAGATGAAGACGGTGATGCGTGTGAGGATGATGAGAATACGGGCTCCGAAGGAGGTGGTAAAGAAGATGCGGATCCTCCACCGGATAATGATAATGGTCTGGCGGGCGACGGCTGTGAGGTCGTCGTCGTCGACGAGCATGCGGGCGGTTGACGTTGACGACGGAACCTGTTCGAGGATGCAGACGGCGTCGATACCCTCGGCGTTAAGGGGCCCGCAGACGGCGTTGAGAACGACTTGCTTGTCGGCATCGGAGAATGCGCTGCCGGCGCCGCAGGAGGGGATGTCGACCTGGAGGTCGAGCGACGACGTGGTGTCGAGGCCTGCGAAAGCTGGCTCGGTGTCAGCGGTAGCAGGACGCTCGCCCGCCTCGATGCCGCAACCGAAAGAGGGGCTGAGACCCAGTTGGGTTACTGCCGCGTTATTGGCGGGGACAGTTGCTGGAGCGACGGTCGTGGCGGTGGTCACGACGGGCTTGACGGTGGTCACGACGGGCTTGACGGTGGTCACGACGGGCTTGACGGTGGTCACGGTAGGCTTGACGGTGGTGACCTTGGGCGCCTTGGTGGGCTTGGGCTTCTCCTTCTTCTCTTTCTTATCCTTCTTATCGTTCTTCCCGTACCCATACCCATAGTCATATCCAGTATCTCTGCTGTAGCTCGAGTAATCGTTCTTAGGGTAATAGTCGTCGTTCTTGCTCTTCGGCTTCACCTCGGGCACATTGTAGTCGTAGCTTTTCGGCGCGAACTTGGGATCATACTCGTAGCCCTTGCTCACCTCGCCGTACTTCTCAACATACTTGTCATCAAGCTTCTTGCAAAACCCGCCCCAGCCCATCTTCGCGTCAGCGACGCACTTGTACTCCGCGTCGCAGCAGTGGTACCACTGGTGGTGCGGGTACCCCTTGGCGCCCATGCACCTCTTCCCGCGCTTGTAGCACTTCGGCGCATACGCAGGGCTCTTCTTCTCAACAACCGCCTTCTTCTCGGCCTCCTTATACCCCTTACCAGCACCGGTGCAGAAACCGCCCCAGCCGCGCTTCTTGTCCTCCTGGCACGTCTCGCCCTTGTTACAGCACTTGTGGAAGGGCACGAACGGCTTGCCCTTCGCGCCCATGCACCGCGCCCCAGTCGCGTAGCACTTCCCCTTCCCGTAGTCGCGCGGCTTCTTGACGCAGAAGCGGCCATAACCCCGCGTCTCGTCCGGCAGGCACGACTCTGTCTTCGCGCAGCACCCGATCCAGGGCACGGCAGGGTAGCCCTTCTCGCCGGCGCACCGGTCGCCGGGCGCAGTGCACTTGCCGTAGGTGGCCGCGGAGGCGGCCGCGACGAGGGCGGCGATGAGAGCGATGCGGGCGATCATGATGGTGTGGTGAGGGTGGTGAGGGCCTGGTGGAGAGGCTTGGAAGTGAGAGAGAGCGGGACGGCGGGTATGGTATAAGGCGGCCTTGGTATCACGAAGCGCGCCGGCGCAAGGCCAGAGCGTTTTCTGAATTTGGCCCGCGGCGCAGCCCGGTGTGGAGAGGAGGGAATAATTGTCTCGATCCTGCCGCGAGTCAGATCGAGAGTGCGCGCTGTGTATCGAGAGTATCGGTGTAAAGTTAGCTCTGCCTAGCGCGCGCCAGCCTGGACTAAGTGGCGCGGGCCACTGCGGTGGCCCGCACCATGGTGTAGGGCAGGGTTTGGCGGCGCGGCGCGACGAGCTCTCTAGCTAGGGCAAAGTGGGTGCTTCTGCGCGGCCAGGCGGCCGTCACGCGCGCCGGAATTTCGCCGATCTTATCGTAGCCTTATTAATTTGACGATGTCGGTCGGGCATCTCTGTCACACTGTCAGGACGGAAGAAACGGGGGTGAAACGGCTCATTCTCCGTGCAGAGGGCGGCACGGGCTGGTGTATCGGGCTCTCTGGTCGCTTACAGCGAGGGAATTGGGCGCGCTCTTTCGTGCGACAGACTTGTAAGTAGGAGCGAGAACCGAACGTAGCCCGTTTAGGCGCGCCGTTTATCGAGACGATGGCCCGGCACGAGCGCGGCAGACGTTCGAGCGCACGTGTCGTCACCTTTTCCGCTCCTTCGATAGCGGTGACGGAAGAGGTTCGCGCATTCGCGCAAGTGCCGGGCCTCGGCACTTTCGCGAGCCTCTTCCGTCATCGCAGGAGCGGCCCTGCCGACATGTCGGAGTATGGTAATAAAGGGCAGCGAGGACCGCGTTGATGTGGCACTGTAATTTGTTGATGTGGCACTGTAATATCGGAAAGCAGCTGCCCTACCTACCTGGTACAGCAATTGTCTTCTGTAAACATCGGTGGGTCCACCGTTTTAAAATGGTCAATTGACCATTTCCTTCAGGCCTCAACTGAGGAAACGGCCACGCCACAAGCGGTATCGTGGCGCGATAATTTCATTATTGCTCAAACGCTTTTCGCGCCACTCCCGCCGCCCGTAGAGACAGTAGGGTCCATAATCATAATTACGAATTCATCACCAGCCTCCGATATACAGGGACAGTACGTGGCCCGTCTATGCGAGCGAGGCGGAGAGAAACGATACTTGGCGGCAACTGCCGATACTATGTCGCGTAATTCTACTGCGCTATGCATAACACACTCTAGAGCTAGAGCGTGGCCCCTTCCAGTAAAAAATCAAAAAAGTAAAAAAATAATCTCTCTCTCCCAGTAAACGAGATCTCATTCGTTTCGGCTTAGCGATCGAGGGGGGATCGTTACGGTCCTCTTTACTTGCACTTAAAGGGGTAATAGATGCGTAACGTAACAAAGCAAAGTGTACTCTTTTAATCGTCTTTAAAGTGAATTCACCCGAATTCACGAGGATTGGCCCGAGGCTGGCTGAGAAGAGTGGATTGAGGAAAGAGCGGTAGTGGCAGGCAACTGACTCACTGCCTGCCACTGCCCCCCGGCCGCCCACTGCCGCTCTTTCCTCTCGGTAGGCTGAGCTAGAGCGATATCCAAACGCCCGCGCTGCAGCCATGCATAAGAAGGGTATGTGCGTCGGCCCTGAAAAATGTCTTCCTGCCTCCTCCGTCAGCACAGTTGGCTCTGGAGGCGTACTCGGTCCTTTTATCGGTAGATCAAAGAATCGAGTGCGCCTCACATACGTAGATAGAAGAAGATAAGTAAAGAATGTATTCTCTCTCTTATAGATTGATATCTACAGACAAAAGGACCGAGTGAGCGATCGCTCGAGCTCGAGCTGCCAGATTAAACGAGGCCAAAATCGCACCGACGGTTTCAGTCCAAAGTCGCAGATAAATTTCCGTCACTTACCGACGACAACTACTTGCTACTCGATATTGTAACGAGACGCACGCTCTTCCCGTGCACAGCCAAGCCTAGGCGATGTTTTTGGCTGAGGAAGGCGGTGTGAGCTCACACCGCCTCCCTCGACAAAACATATCGCCTCGCCGCACGCTTTCGCTTCCTTCCCAGCCAGCGCCGCGACCCGGATCCTGGTCGCTCGAGCGTATACGCTACGTAAGCGACAGAAAATCATGGAGGGCCATCCGCACTGCCACAGACTGGTGGCCTTGTTTGCTTCCATGTTTCCAACAAATGTTTCGTGCGTCCAACGTTGCAAGTTTCTCCCTACAGTACCTTGCAGCGGAAAATAAGTGCTCGTCATCTTTATTAGTCGTACCGGGCGGCGGGCCACGGTAAGATCTACATCTGCTACGGTAGTCTGCAGTATCGAGTCTCGTCTGTGGAAAATGGGATCCGCCGTCGCGCGTCGCTTCGCGGCGGGACTAACTGAGGTGAGGTGATCTGGCGGGCGAGCGCTGTAGAGCCGCCTTGGCGCCCGCGAAGGAAGCTCTTTGTAGAGCTGTACAAAGCGCTCGCCACGCTTCTATGACTGGTGGGCTTTTAGTACACTAGTAGTAGTCCAGCTCTAGCTAGAAAACCTGATTTAAATCAGGAATTCCTGGTACCGATACGGTATCTCGACTCGAGTACCTTCTCTCGCCGATCGGTGAGAGAAAGTTCTCTTTCATCGAGAGTCTCGATACTCAATTAGAAGTATTGAGAGAATCGCTATCGCCGATCGGCGCCTCGAGTCGAGGAGTACAGTAAAAGCGAAAAGAGGGGGTAGCACCTTTTTGTGGCGCGGCTCCGGTGGAGCGTGCCTCCGCCGCGTCCTACCGATTCGTGGCCCGACTGTGGGTCGTCACCATTCCGCTCTCGATACGCGCCGCCCCAGTGCGCCCCGCTTTCTCTCGATATAGTTCGTCATCGATCACAAGAGCGGCCGAGCATCGAAACGAAATTGGCGACCCCCACCTTAACTTCCGGTGATGGCAAATGCGGAAAACGCGAGTCTCGTTTCCCGCTGCTTTTATACTGCTTCCACCGTCGACACTCTCGTACGAGGACGTCATGAATGAAACAGCAACGAAGAGGTACTACGCGCGACTCTCCTGTACTGTAGTTTCGTCAGAGCTATTCTGTTGGCGTTGAAAGTCTTCCGCGCGGCGAGAATGGGCTTTTGACAAAACAAAAAAGCATGCTCGGCTATATATAGCCGATGTTTCAGCTCAAATATCGTTTATTTATATATATGCTGGTTTTGCTAAAAAGTGACCCATATATATAATAATATTATATATTATATATATATGGGTCACCAATGGTCAAAAAGATGAAGTGTCTCAAAAAGAGGTTTGAAATTTTTGGGCGTTCACTGTACTGTACTGTAAGCCTTTTTTTGAGTGGCGGCTTTGGGGTGATGATTGGTGTCATACTTTCTCTTAGTGACTTTAGTCTTTAGGAATTCACTTAGGAATTTATAAGTGAATTTAGATTAGGGA
>JAULCF011201220.1:0-15007 GCA_032361265.1 Devaleraea mollis
TTTAACAAAGCTGAGACTGCGCCAGCGGCGCTACTAGTGCTGTTTACTGCACCAGCTGTGCAAGTGCGTTTTGCCACGAGAAGGGTCCCCGCGCAGCGCCTTAACTTGTTCATTATTAGATACAACTCATGCGTGACTCGCAACTTTTATGTTCTCCCAATCCCTGTTGGGATTGGCCAACAAGGTGTCTAGCTGCAGTATCAATTATTCAATAAAGAATGAACAACCCAGGTTTCCGGACGGTTGCGTACTTGACAATCAGTGTCTAAGTATTTTTATGAAAGCACTGCAGTTCTTTTTATTTTTTTCGCTGTTTTGAGGCTTATAGTTGTGTAAACAACCTCCAATCTACAGTAGGAAAGCACAGCGAATCTTTTTTTGACTCTGATAGCTGCCTGTAATAACAATTCATTCTGAACTTGTCTCTTCTCAAAGGGGCGATAGTTCAGACTTCTTTAGTGTAGACGAATGAAACTTGAAAGTACCTTCACTCGTGATCTATCGGGGGAGAAAGAGCTTCCATGGGCGAATGAATAAAAACGAATATTTTGCCTGGCATGGAATAGGAGCCCCGCTAAGGAATTGCCCAGGCTGATACCTGGCTGATTGGGTATTACTTGCCCAGTGGAGCCGGCTCTTCGGCTTACGCAGCGTTTGTGATCATGATGTCAAACAGAAGAGGAGGAGATAAAACATACAAAAACATTAAATGCTACAGCATTCCTTACCGCAGTGTTTTTGCTCAAGAAATAAATGTAGTGCATCGGGCGCCAGCAACTTAAGTTGTTTGCTAGCACAAGACTTGCGCGAAGCAAAACTTCTTTGTGCGTTGGAAATGGAAAGAACTGCTATAATTTTAACTTCGTTGTGATGCACCCCACACAACTTAGAAATTCAAGCATTACCGTATGCTTTCTAGGGCACACACAGGCACTCATGCCTGTGCGCTCGCTCGCCGGCCGACGGGGGGGCCGCTGGCGCTTTTGATCAACGATCAAGATCTCCCGAAGTCGTGACGTACTGCACGATACTATCCATGTACAACTTCGTCGAGCAGAATTCTATAGCGCGTGCGTAGATAACCAATATTTTAACATCCCTTACAAGGCGAATAAGGCACCGGTTTCATTTCGCTATCCCTGCACCAACTATGCTTTGGAAGTGAACAAACAACACACAATCGTTGACTGCATGCACCGTGTCGAAAAAAAAAGGTTAACCATAATATGCATATTATGCAATGCCACCAAGGACACCAACCAACTACTTTTCAGTAGACATATTAGTATAATATACTATTGGTATAATATTGTTATACTGATACTATTATACTTCAACGCAACTTCCATTCTTGTTGGCCGACTTCTAGGTCTGTGACTGTCATAATTCTGTAAAATTATGATCATGAGTAGACTGTCGGCAGTCTACTCAAACCTCTGCACTTAGTGCGCGGAATCTCCGCCGCAGCAGATCACTCCAATGAGACTCTCATTGCTAGCAGGAGCATCTCTGTACTCTCATGGGAGATCACTCCGTCGCAACAGCGTTAGTCCTGCTCTCATTGGAGATCACTCCTGCTGTATACAGCGATGATACTGCTGCAGCGGAGTTTCCGCGCACGAGTGATCTCCAATGAGAGCAGGACTATCGCACTGAGCTGTATACAGCGATAGTCCGGCTCTCATTGGAGTGACCTGCCGCGGCGGAGTTTCCACGCACTGAACGCAGAGGATCTACCGGTAGTACAGTGGCTATTCTAGCATAGGCTGTCATGATTCTATACGTCAACACAACTTTGTTTCTAATTGGACACCTTGAGGCGTTTGTGGGAGCTAATGGTACCGTATATACGTATCAAGGAGACTGCCCGTCAGGCGGTGAATAGCAAAAGAGTCAATTTCTGGTGGAAACTGACAGATTTACTACTGCCCATGCGCGCACTCTCACAAAGGATTTTAATCCAATTTTTAAAAAAAATATACGCAAGTTGACAACGTCGCAGATGTCATCTTCTTTTACTACTTGGCACTATTTACAGGTGCGTGCAGGTGCATGCGGTTATGCGCTGGTCTTATTATCGGTTGGACGAGGCTTACAAAGCATTCCCCTATTGTTATGTATAACCCCTTTATCCGCTGCGCCGTACAATAACTCGTACTTGACAGTTTCCCGTTGAGTAGAATGCAATAAACGTATGATGCGTTTTTTGATAAACCGCCATTGAACAGCTTAAAACCCGGGCCCCCCCTCCCACTTCGCGAGGCTGTCACGTCTGACCTACCGGTTGCGGCATTTTTACGCGTGTCCGTGAGCAATCGTGCGCGTGCGTCATACAGCATCTGCTCTTCTCAACTCGAGGCGCCAATACCACAGCGTCCCTCTTGATCCGGGATCAAAAGACATCCCCTATACCTGCCAACAAGTCTCCCGCCAAGCCACAGCGCCGGCACACGTCCCGCTCTCCCCCAAACCATGGTCCAGGCCCCTGTGTCCTTCCTCGACCTGCCCAGCGAGACTTTGCTCAGGATTTTCCACGCCGTCTCCGAGACGTCGGCGAGCGACAGCTGGAGACCGCGGCCGAACGGGCGACTTATCGCCGAGGACCACGGGCGCGATGCGGCGCTCGACAACCGGCCCTCGCGCTTTCCGTTGCTCGCCCTCACGAATTCCTGCAGGCGCTTCAACACACTGTTCCGGGCGAATGTGGGGCAGGTTATTTTTGAAAACACATACTCCCCCGCAATCTCTGCGCGCGTCCTCCAGCGATTTCCCGCAGCGAAGTGCGTCGAGGTCGACTTGAGCCAGTGCGGCGGCGAGGTCGAGGCGCCACGGACGCAGGATGTTGAGGCGTTTATTTGCAACGTCCTCGAGGCACGCGTCGACTGCCGCACGATGAAGCTTGGTTGCGTCGAGACCAGTTTGACGCGCTTGCATCAGATGATGGGCACGTGTTCTGCTTTGGAGGAGCTGGAGCTCAACGCGGTTTGCATACATGTGGGGGGCTGGCATGAGAGGCGGCCTTCACTGAGCCTCTTTCCGCATCAGCCAATGCTGAGAAAAGTCGTCCTCAACGACGTCACTTTTGGTACCGGCGGCCTGTGCGAGATTGTCAATCCACGCTGGTTTGACTCAGCAGCGCTTCCTAAGCTCCAGGAGTTGAAGCTGAGTAGGCTCATCCTGAGCCAAGAGACGTGCGACAACTTGGCGTCGCTAGCGAGCCTTGAGTCACTTTCGCTGTGCCAGGTGCAAGTGCCCAACGCGGTTCTTGAGCGCTTTTTGTCCCAGCTGTCCGGACTGCGGTTCCTGCGACTGGAGCGAATGGCTCTGCCGGGTCATGCGGTTCTCAGTTTGCCAGTATCGCTGGAGCAGTTAGAAGTGCACGACCTTTGTGCTCTGTTTTGGGGTGGTGGCCTCTCAAAGCTCTCGAAGCCGGCGCCTGAGACGCAGCTGGAACCAAGTTTCTCGCTGACAAAGCTTGTCATCTCACTGTCGAGATGTGAGCAGCTTGACTATTTGCTCCCCCGCGCATCAAGCTTGAAGGAAATCGCATTTCGGCTCGGCGATTTCGACCCGGAGGGCGATGCGTATTTGGACTCAAGCAGCTTGGTCAGCTTTTTGTCAGAGTGCAGCGCATTGACCAGTCTTGAGCTGTCGGGCAGCAAGTGCTCAAATATTTGGCCGGAGCCCAGTGTTTTCGCAGCCATTTCGCAACTTAAGAGCCTGAAGAAATTGACGCTGGAATATCCTTCCCAAGTTGACCCTGGAAAGCAGTTGGAAGGGTGTTTGGTGGCGCCCCAAAAGGCTCTTGAGGAAAATCTTCAAGCTGATATTTTGGCCTTGGCATGTGGTCCATGTCGTCGCTCTCTTCGGACTCTCAACGTGCGAGTCAATAGCAATGAAACGGCCTGGTTTAACGATCGAGCGATAGACTCTTTTCGGGACCTGGTTGATGAGTGTTTTGATTCGTGCTCGCTTGTCATTTTAGAGCATTCGACGTAGCGTCGTCGTGTCTTTTTTAAAACCTTTTAAGCTTTTAAAAAATATTTATTTATTTAAAAATAAGCAATTCGTGTTCTTATTTCTTATTAGCCCTCGAAGTAGTGCCCATTATTACAAAATGTGCAGCCTTTTAGAAACGGTGAAAAATGATCAGTGACTGCTTAAACCTCAAGATGCTTTGAAGAATATGATATTAGTATTATTATGACTTGCAAGCGAAAGCCTGAAGGTGCAAAGTGCAAGCTTAGTGTGTGCGTACGTACGCGGCAGTACGTGGCAGTATGTGGAGTACTTCGCGGCAGTATGTGGCAGTATACTGCCACATATATGCGGCGTGCTTCGCGGCAGTATGTGGCATACCGTCGCACACGGCGGTACGGCGGAAAGTTTACGCGTACCATCGCGCACTAAAGTGGTTTTCCGAGCACCTCAAACGCGGCTGACTGTTCTTCTTTTCTTTTAATATTATTTTATTCTTTTGAGCGAAACATCCCTGACGGTACAGTTTGTTCTTCGCGGAGTAATAATAAAAGACTCAGCTCTGATAAAAGTCAACGCATGTCTAATGAAAATTGCTCCCGCCTCCCCAAGCCCATTGCATTCTACTGCAATCCACCACAGCAGTTAATCTATTTTTGCCCTGAGCCTACTGCAGCCTACTGCAGTCTAATAAAATAGCTTTACTAAAAGGTGCTGCGGAAAACAGAAGCGTTAACCTTTTTGTGCAAAATCTGATAAAGAGTTCGTAGTGCACAAAGAACGAACTTCGCCGAACAGAGAAGCGCTTTTACGTACGACGAATTTATTTGTGCTGTACGACGGGAATGTGCCTGGCGCAATTCGATATGGCACCTCAATGACGGATTCCCGACATTTCTGGAGCCGGTATCGAGGGCCAAGTCGAGCATTATATGCTCGACGTGACACGCGTTATGTAAGTGCGACAGCTCTATTATTATGACTTGCAAGCGAAAGCATATTATGCACATTATGCGACCTTGGGGGTGAGAGCGGCGTTTGCAAATTTCGTGTAATCTGAATACTCTGCAGGTCAGAGTATTGCCACCAATCCATCAGCGCCTTGCGGCGAGGCAATCACCTGATGCATCAAACGATGGCCTCGCGAGCTTGCAAGCATCACTTTCTGAGACTTTATTATGTCCCAACTGATTGAAGCGCTCTGTCGCTGTATCGATATTGCGTACCTTTAAGCAGTAGCCGATTGCCCCTAATTCCATTTAACAAAGAAGTTCTGTCCCCTTGCCTACCTACCTGCCACTCGACCCACCCCCAAATTATGTTTCGATCTTTCCACGGGTCCAAATACAACGAACCAAGATCCCCTCTCCAACTACTGCATCTATTTCTATCACAAAAGGATCCCAATCTCTCTGCCCACCACCCTCAATTGCAACTGGCCCCGCACACAAGACTCACATCCCGTTGTGGCCTTACTCTCCCATCCTACCCTCGCAGTCAACCGTAAGCCCTTTCGACACGGCATCCCTCACCGCCATTACCCATCCCTTCAACCCCGGTCTCGGCGGATAGAAGACTGCGTCCTCTCTAAACCCCGCGTTGACCGCCGCCTGCGCCGAAGTCTCTCCAATACAAGCAACGCTGAGCCCAGCATCGATACCCGTATTCTTCACCCAGCTTCTCACCGCACTCGGCGCGGCAAACGTAACAACCTCGATCCCCTTCACCGCCTCAACCTCGTCCTCCCCCCACGCAACCGCCCTCGTCGAGTACGTATCCAACCTGGTCACATCAAACCCCCTCGCCGTCAGGCCGTCCACAACATCGCCCGACGCAAGCGCACTAGCGGGATAGAGCACCCCGCCCTCGCTCTCCGGCGGCGGCATCTCTGCCGTAAGCGCCTTGCCCGTAGCGTTGCTGGGCACGAAATCGACCTGGATGCCGGCGGCGGCCAGCGTCGCCGCCGTCCCACCCCCAACCGCCGCCACGCGCAACCCAGGCCGCCCGCAAGCCTCCCACGCCTCCGCGAGGACGGCAGCAGCCTCCGGCGAGGTACAGACGACCCACGCCCAGGCATGCTCGAGGGCGGGCGCGAGGGCGGCCCGGTCGCCGCCCGGCACCGTCTCGACGCACGAGAGGTCGACGCAGGTTATGTCCGGGATCGACGAGAGGAGGGCGGAGCGCAGGGCCGGGTTCTTCGACGACTCGCGCGTCAGGGCGACGCGGGCGCCTTGCATGCGCGGCGGGGACGGGCAGGAACGCGGACAGGGCGGGGCGCGCCGGGGGCGGTGCAGGGCGTTGCCCAGAGGAAGGACGAAAGCTGGGTGAGCCATGACCGCGATTATTCGTTGCTGTGTTTTTCCTTGGGATGGAGTCAGCGAGGGCGGAGCAAATCTGGTAGCCGCAGCTGGTGGACGACAGAGACGGCGTACTGTATCATACGGTACCACTGGCGTTGGCACAATCAGCATGTGCAACGTTGGCGACCACCACGGAACGTACTGCGACTGTAATGGCATGGTGTAATCTCTCGAGATCTTGGACTCATACTGTATTATCCCAATTATATGTTGCACTATGCCCTTTCGATAGGAAACCCATTTTCTTGCCATGCCCGTCTCGTAGACTGTCCCACTCTGACTAAAATGGTACTGCGGTGGACGCTGTATGCATGATGCATGCATATTCCAACCAGTCGAGCAATTCTACATGGTTCTCTCCAAAATCTGTTGCGCTCAGCTGCCAACTTAGTACCGAACGCTGCGCTTTCAGATAGAACTACGTGCCTCACGATCAGTTGAGGCATCGTGTGATCGATCGCCTTAACCGCAACGCGCTGGCTGCTGACTGGAAAAGTGTTCCTATTGCCCTTATTTCAGAGCGCTGCTATTATCCTTGAGCTCTAAATGTTAAGAATCAGCGCCACGATGATCCATTTTCTGGCACAGTAGTTAGTGGCCACTACTCCTGTAGTTTAAAAGTTACCTTACAGGCAGCGCTGCACAGCACGAGCCAGTATCGTACCTCGACTTCAGTCGAACGCAAAATGAGCCGTTGCTATTCCTTCACAGATTGTCACCTGCTTAATGAAAAAAACGGGGCCCACGTCCTTCAGCAGTTGAACAGCTGCTCATTTCGTACTTTTAGTGTGTTCAAACTTCTAAAATAGTAAGGGAGCATAACAGAAGGAAGGCACCGTGTCTCCACAGTCAGTTCAGTGTCTTTACTATGAGTATTTATAAGAAGGCATGCAAATAAATACAGTTTGAGTCACTCAAGTTATCTTGGACTGTGAACGCTTCAAATTGTGTTTCCTCCGGATATGGGGCAAAGTGAGAGAGAGGGCGGCACACGACATACTCAACTGTGAGAGTGAATACCATACCATTCGCTGTCATTGCCTGCGAGAAAGTCAGAAAAACGACAGAGACAATCATCCTCCAAGTCCAGGAAGTGATCTGGAGAAAGCATGCCCGCTAAGCTAGGAATGGTGATTTAATAACGCTTTGCCGACGGTCTTTCTCGCGATAGATGTGATGAGAGAGAATCAATTTTTTACATTTTTGATAACGCATACAGTATCTGAGGCTCCGAGATACACATCTTCGTATGTTCATGACGTCATATACTGCACATGTACCTTACAGTATGAGAAATGGTCTGTAATGAAAAGTCCATTTCGAACCCTGTTTCGATTATGCCACTTTGTCATTTGCGCTACCGACGGTGACGCGACTCGTGCCAACATCATCCGATCAATCCTGGTCAGCCAGGTAAGCATGGCCCTTGCTGGCCGCAGTCCAAAGATTCCCTCACACTCTAGCTAGCCTATATCGTCTCTTCCATCCAACTTTTTCGCTCTATTCGCAGCGCGCACTTCAGCACTCACAATGGCGGACGCCGACGTCATCCCTGCCGACGCGCCTCCCTACATTGCGCACCGCTTAGAAGTCTGGGCCGCCGCCCGAGCGGCACGTCTCTCCCTCGGCGACTCTGTGCCCGGCGGCGGCGGCGGCGGCGACATCGCCATCACCCTCCCTGACGGCACTGTCAAGACGGGCGTGGCGGGCATTACGACGCCGATGGACGTCGCGATGAGCATCAGCGAGACGCTCGGCCGCAAGGCCCTCGTCGCACTCGTCGACGGCAACCAGTGGGACATGGGGCGGGCGCTCAGCGCCGACTGCGACATGAAGATCTGCGGATTCGACACCCCGGAAGGCAAGAGTGTCCTCTGGCACTCTACCGCGCACATGCTCGGCGAGGCTATGGAGTGCAAGTACCACGGCGAGTTGTGTATTGGGCCGCCGTTGGAGGATGGCTTCTACTACGATATTCACCTCCCCACGGGAAAGGCTGTTAGTACGGAGGATTTTGAGGATCTGGACCGCAGGGTGGACAAGATTGCCAAGAGTAAGAGGACTTTCGAACGGCTCGAGTTGTCGAAGGCGGAGGCGAAGGATATGTTTAGTTACAATCGCTTCAAGCTCGAGATCATTGAGGAGCTCGAGGAAGGGACCACGATTACTGCCTATCGCGACGGGCCGTTTATTGATCTTTGCCGTGGGCCGCATGTGCCCCAGAGCTCAAGGGTTAAGGCGATGATGTGCAAGATGACGAGTCAGGCGTACTGGCGCGCGAAGGCAGAGAACCCGAGCTTGGCGCGTGTGTATGGCATCTCTTTCCCGGACAAGAAGCTGCTGAAAGAGTACAAAATGCTCATCGCCGAGGCGGCGAAGCGCGACCACCGCATTCTGGGCCAGCAGCAGGAACTTGTCATGTTTAATCCGCTCAGCCCTGGGAGCCCGTTCTTGCTGCCGAACGGCCAGCGTATCTTTAACACACTCACCGATTTTATGCGCGGCGAGTACTGGAAGCGCGGGTACGAGGAAGTGCAGACGCCAAATATGTTCGACTTTGACCTGTGGCACACCTCGGGGCACGCGGCGAACTACAAGGATAACATGTTCCAGCTGGAGGTGGAGGGGAGGGCGTTTGGCCTCAAGCCGATGAATTGCCCTAGTCATTGCGTCCTGTTCGCTTCTCGCGTCCGCTCCCACCGCGAGCTGCCGATGCGCGTCGCTGATTTCGGTGTCTTGCACCGCAACGAAGCGTCTGGATCGCTGGGCGGCCTGACAAGAGTGCGGCGATTCCAGCAGGACGATGCGCACATTTTCTGCCTCGAGAAGCAGGTGCATAAGGAAGTGTTTGACTACCTCAATTTCCTGAAGCACGTGTATGGTATCTTTGGTTTTAACTACACATTGAAGCTTAGCACCCGACCCGAGAAGTATCTCGGTGAAATTGAGCAATGGGACTTGGCAGAAAAGATGCTTGCTGATGCGCTCGTTGAGTTTACTGGTAAGAAGTGTGGCGAGGGGGAAGGCTGGGAACTGAATCCAGAAGACGGCGCCTTCTACGGGCCCAAGATTGACATCGAGGTCTTTGATGCCTTGAAGCGTCCCCACCAATGCGCGACGCTGCAGCTTGACTTCCAGCTCCCGATTCGGTTTAACCTGCAGGTACAGAGCAGCAGGCCACAGGGTGTATTAGATGCCCCCGGTCCGTCAGAGGAGTCGAAAGAAGCTACTACCGCTGCTGCAGAGGTGATGGACGTTGATGTCAAGAGCGACATGGAGCGTGGCGAGACTAGCGCGGCACCAGCGGCGAAGAAAGCCGAGGATATGACGGAAGAGGAGAAGAAGGAAGCGAAGAAGGCTGTGCGGTTGGCGAAGAAGCTGGAAGTGAAGAAGAAGAAGGAAGCGGCGAGAGCGGCTGAGAAAGCAAAAGCCGAAGGAAGTGCCGAAGCTAGTGCTGAGGGCGATGGCTGTTGTGGCGGTGGAAGTACAGAGCCGCCCGTTGAAATGGCTCCGGGAGGAAAGTTACGCTTAGGTTTTGAGCGTCCTGTTATTATCCACAGAGCAATCTATGGCTCGTTTGAGCGATTTATTGCCATTCTGATTGAGCACTATGGTGGCTTCTGGCCTTTCTGGCTTTCACCTCGGCAGGCCATTGTGGTTCCTGTGAGTGAGAAGAGCAAGGAGTATGGTATTAAGGTTCAGGAGCAGCTGCGGATGGGCAAGTTTTTCGTCGATATTGACCAGTCGGATCGTACGATGAGCAGAAAATTGGTCGACGCGCGCAACAACTACTACAATGCAGTTCTTGTCGTTGGCGAGAAAGAGGTGGCCAATGGAACCGTCAACCTCAAGCTCCGTGGGGAAGAAGCGCAGGTGCCGACCAAGGTTGAGGATGTGCTGAAGATGTTTGAAGGATGGCGTGCAGCTTACAAGTAGAGGATCGATGGTACAACTTGAAGATATCTGATTTGTAGTCCATGGCCTTCTCTTATAAATGGCGGCAAGAGTTTGATTTCTACGCAACGCGACTTGTCTGCTGCAATGCTTCTCTGCTGCAATAGGCGTTTGCTTTGACGGTAAACGGGTTGTTTCAAAAGCAATCCACTTGCTCTTCGATATGTAATAGCATGTCTTTGGCAGTCAATCGCGAGTCACTTGCGAAGCCAAGCCACGCTTGCCTATCTTGCCCTAAACGCTATGTTGGTCAGGCGAAGCACGGTATTAATGTTCTCAACACGCGATCATCATCTAGGGCTGATTTGGCGCTGGCACTGATCGTGTCACGATCAGTTCTACTAGAACTCTCTAGCGCTAGTAGCGCTGAGCGCCGAGTCAGCGTTAGACCCATACTGTAAGGAAATGGACCACAATCAGTTGTCAGCAGGGGATAAACTCAGCGCCAGCCAACATTCTTTCTTAAAAGAAGTTTTAAAAAACGTCGTCAAGAATCACTCTAGCGTGCGCTTCGAGGGTACCAGCGGCCTAAATAGGAAGCAGCTGTCCTTCGTCTGATACTCGGCCCGTGAGCAGCGTTTTCCGCCGCTATGTCGCCTCCTCCCGCGCAACCCTCTGATGTAACGTCTACATTCGGGGCTCGCGCGCGGCCTGTTCTTGATCTAGTTGATGATCTTCGCGCCCTGGGCCTACAGCGCGATATTCCTATTCCTCAAGTAGCTGTTATGGGGGACCAGAGTTCTGGAAAATCGTCCGTGCTTGAAGCTCTTTCAGGGATTCCTTTCCCGCGCGGTCGAGGACTTGTGACGCGCTGCGCAACACAGATCAGTATGGGGCCTGGCAAGAAGTGGGAGGCTGAGATTCGTGCGGGAAGTATGGGCGACTCTGTGGCGATTGATAATAAGGCCGAAATTACTGCGCATATTGAGAAGATGACGAACGATCTATGCGGCTCGGACACTTTTTGCGCGGATGAAATTATCGAAATCAAGCTTCGTGCTCCTGGTCTGCCAGATTGACGCTGATTGATCTCCCTGGAATTGTTCGCACCGCCACCACCGGACAGGATGAAAAGATTATTCAGCAAGTAGACTCTCTTCTCAATCAATACCTTTCTCAGCCACGCACAGTCATTCTCGCCGTCATTCCCGCACCGTCTGACATTGCTACTGTCGACATTCTTGAGCGGGCCGCGAAAGTTGATCCCCACGGGAATCGAAGTGTCGGCGTCCTCACAAAACCTGATTTGGTGGATCCTGGAGCGGAAGCAAAAGTGTTAGCAGTCTTGAACAATGTGACTAAGCCGCTGCAGAATGGTTATTTTATGCTTAAGAATCGTTCGCAACATGAAACAGACGCCGGCCTTTCTCTCGAAAAGGGCCGTCAAAGCGAAAAAAGCTGGTTTAAGAACAGCCCATTTTCCTCTCACATGGACGTACTTGGGGTTGAGGCGCTGACTTCGGCTTTGACGTCATTACTCGTTAGTCATATTGAAGACGCGCTTCCTTCAATGCGCCAAGAGATTGAAAGCAAGCTTGATGAATCAGCGAAAGATGTAAAGGAACTTGGGGAGGAGGCACCGGAGACTGCGCTGGGTCGTAGAGCTTTGCTAGGTGACATTTTGCGCAAGTGGTGCGCGTCGATGCGGCGCGTTTGTGCGAATGCTGACTACAGTGAGCTGGAAAGCAACGCCGAAAAAATGCAAGTTTTGCGAGTTGAATTGTCAGAGAGGCAGACGTTCTTGGCCTCGGTACATAGTACTAAACCTGGATTTGATGGAGAAGATGATGAGTTTGTGGTTGAGGTCACGAAAACAAATGGAGCGGCGGAGAATGGAACTTATCCGCCTAACCACCGAAAAGTTGGCTCATTGTTTAGGACTTCATGGAGAACCGGTCGATCAAAGACAAGCATTGGTGCAAAGTTATGTTATGATTATACGAAGATGGGCTGTACAGGAGGTGAGATATCAAAGGTTGAGCCTTACTTTAGGGGCGACTTGAAGAAGCAGATTGCCCTTCACCGAGGACGTGAGCTTCCCGGCTTCATGAACTTTACAGTCTTCAAGCACGAAATGGCTTCTTATATTAACGACTGGAAGCCAAGTTCAGAAAGCTTGCGCCTCAGTGTTGCCAATGCGGTTGAGGCGACTGGTCTTCACTTCTTCAATGTTCACACTCAGGGTCAGTCGAACGCAGATATAATCAAAGATCGCCTGAGTAGGGCATTTGAAGGTTTCATTGTGAAGGCATCTACGGATGCGACAGCGAAAATGGAAACTTTGCTATATCAGGAAACGCAAATTCCGTTGACCGTGAATCACTATTTGTGGGACACCATCAATAAGCTCCGAGATGAGCGATTGCTAGAGAAGCTCGATAATTTGCCGACGAAAGGTGACGATGATGATTTCCTTAGCAAGGCAGCAGTCGTTGCCGCGCTCAAGTCGGATGTTGGAAATGACAGCAACGAATCTCAGGAAGTGAACGACATGATAGATATGCTGAAGTCCTACTGGAAACTTGCAATGAAGCGCTACGTCGATGGAATGTGTGCTATTGTTTCTGGAGTGTATACCTCTGATGCATGCTTGGATGCGATGGCAGAGCACCTGGACAAAGAGCTTGTTTCTGGTCTCGACGACGTCAAGGTGCAGTACCTATTTGAGGAGCCTTCAGCACTTCTAGCCAAGCGCCGTCGTATGAAGGAGAGAGTCGAGCGACTTAGTCTTGCCTCGCAGCGTTTGGCGAAGCGTCGTCGTCTTTAGGGAAGTTTCTGACTCTCAGCGTATCTGGGAATCCCAGCGTATCTGGGAATCCAAGAGACGCAGAAATGAGTGCTTTCCAGATCTAACATGTTTCGTGAAGCTGCGCCAAGCTCCTAAAAAGCGACTAGCAATGCGAAAGGCCGTTACCCAAGGTGGTACGCTTATATTTTCATTTAATTTGAGTCTGAAGTCCAAGCCGGACTCACCGCGTTTATTAGAAATTCAGTGTAAATGCTGCGGTGTGTCAGTGCCTTTCACGGATCAAGGTTTCTACAAAAGTAGCGGATGCCCGCACCCCGCACATCAAAATTGCTACACACGATTTGAGTAGCGCTGGAAGCTAAGCTTCTCGTCCTCGACATTTCACTCAAAATTCTGAAGTCAGCATTGAGCATTAGAACGTGAAAAATAGGCAGTTTACACGGTCACGAAGTGCGAGCAGACGGTTCGTGAGGGAAAAAATATTATACAAAGAGCCTGAGACGACACCAAAATTGTGGTGGCTGCTGGCAATTGCAGGACGCATTATGCGACGGAAGGGCAACAATCAGTCTCATCCTTAAGTCTAGGTAGCCGAAGAATAGCTCGAGCCTTAGACTTGATGCCAGCGCCGACGATGAAATGTACACGCATTCAAAAATGATAATGAACCGCTCGGCAGCATCTACGACGGCACGGTCTGTGCAGAATTGTCAGAACTCCGTGCATCGTCAGAGGCAGACGACTTTGCAGTCCTAGAGCTTTCAGCGTCGTCGTCCACGCGGACAAAGCGACCCTTGATTCTTGGTCGCTTTTCTGCGAGCACCTTTCGGCAGTCGTAGCGAATGAGTTTTCCAAACCGCCTCTCTCGCCGCTTCTGGCGAAAACGGACAAGTGCTGCTTCACGTGTCTTCTTCTTAAACTCGCGTATCAGATCTTGCTTCTCTGCTTCGACGCGCACCTTGCGCTCATCGACCGTCTCATCCTTCTTGATGACGGGCTTCTCGGCGGCGGCAGACGGCGGCTGCATCATCATCATCGGTGGATAAAACTGCATGGGGTGAGGCATCATCATCGGACCTTGCGGGCCCATGAAGACCATGCCGCCCATGCCGCCCATACCGCCCATACCTCCCATACCTCCCATACCTCCCATACCTCCCATGCCTCCCATGCCACTCATGCCGCCCATCGCCATCATTTGCTGATGATGTGCCGCCTGTTGTTGCATCATCATGCGCTGCGCGGCGTCTGTCTGGCCCGGCACGACAACCGCCGACTCGGTCTTCGCCTTGGTCGCATCTACTTCAGCTCCTCCGGCACCAGCCGTCACTGCCTTGGCCCCTTCCTCGCCCTCTTTCGGCTTATTTTCTCCCCCGAATGGCCCCGGCGGCATAAAGAACATGCCAGGATACCCTTGCGGGAAGCCGGGTTGCGGCACCGGAGCCGCTGCTGCTGCCACGCCCGGCGCGGCAACCTCATCCTTCTCTTCCGCCTCCGTCTCCTTCTCTTCCCCCTCTTTCCCAATCTCCTTCACATCATTCCCAGGTACAACCCCATCCTCCCTCCCCACGGCCACTCCCAGAAACTCGCGGCGTACAGCCTCCTTCGCCGCCGCCTGCAATAATGGACTCCGTAGTTCAACCATGCCGCCCATGCCGCCCATGCCGCCAAGCATAGGGGACTCTGCAAACCCGGCGCCCATCCCCGGCGTCCCGGGCGGGAACGAGGGAGTAAATCCGCGCGCCCCAATCCCGGACAGAAACGGCGTCAGACTCGGGTAGTGGAAGGCGGGCGTCGCCGCCGTCGCGCCGCCGCCATCGATATTCGGCGTACTGTTCGGGAAGAGGGCATGGAAAGATTGGCGCGCTGCGGCGCGGTCGGCACCGGGCGCAGGGCCACCGAGGCCGCTGCCGAGGTTTGCGGTTCCGCCAGGGCCGGAGGCAAGAGGGGTGCGGAGAAAGTCCAT
>JAULCF011202331.1:0-14999 GCA_032361265.1 Devaleraea mollis
TCGTCTTCAGCCTCTGGACCGTTGCCTTCGGGCACGAGTACCAGGAATTGCAACGCTGCGGCACCGAGGATGCCGAGCAACAAGATGCTGATGGTGATCACGACAGTTGGCCTCATGAGGGCTCCTCCGACAATGGCGGGGTGGTGGAGGGCTTGGCCCCCAACGAGACAGCCACCGGGGCGATGCCGCCCTCGGCCGGCCGCAGGGTGAGTGCGTCGCCTTCGCTGATCTCGAGTTCGAACGCCGCCGAACCGCGATCGACAGCGATCGAGATCAAGCCGTATGAGTCGATCACCAGACCGATGCTGCCGGTCGAGATCTCAGCGAACGTCTTGACGCGTTGGGCTGTACGGGTCGTGCGGCCACCTTCGACCGAGACGTGGTCTGGCCACTGCTCGAGATCTGCGGGGTCGACGTTGAGCTGGACGTTGCCGAAGCGGTCGATCCAGAGGATCTCGGCCTTGATCGAGCCATCATCCGCCTGATCGCTGACAGCGAGGACGCCTGGAAGCAAACGCATCGGGTCGATCGACGTGCCGAGCTCGCTCATGGGGACGCCGTTACAGAGGTGGGCGGCAACCGGGGCGAAGATGTCACGGCCAGCGAAGGTCGGGCCAGGCGAGGGCAGGTGATAGTCGGCGTTGTCGAGCACGACCGCACCGGTGGCGCCGCCGACCAGCGACACTGCCGGGGCGAACAGACCATTGTCCGGACCCACGAGGTAGCTCTGGCCGTTCCCGACCTCGACGACGATCGGCTTTCGTTCGGTGCCGACACCAGGGTCGACGACAGCGAGCACGACACCAGGCGCCATGTACTGAGCTGATCGGGCAAGAGCCAAGCCACCGGCTCGCACATCGTGAGTGTCGATGTCGTGGGTGATGTCGATGACCACGACCTCCGGGCTGATCGTCCGGATGACGGATTTGGTCACCCCGACGAATTCGTCAGCGAGGCCGTAGTCCGACAGGAACGAGATGGTGTTGAAGGTGGTCATGAAGATGCTCCCAGTTCTCGTGCCCGATCGGCTGCTGCGTTGACTGCGTCGATGACGGCTGCACGGACCGCCCGTTCTTCGAGCACTCGCAGGCCAGCGGCCGTGGTTCCCGCAGGAGTGGTGACCCCGATCCGGAGGTCGGTCGCAGACGTGCCGGATTCGGTGAGCATCGTGCCCGCTCCCCGAATGGTCTGATGCGCGAGCTGCTCGGCGATCGGCCGGGGCAGGCCGGCGGCCACGCCGGCATCGGCCATCGCTTCGGCCAGCAGGAACACATAGGCCGGCCCGGAACCGCTGAGGCCGGTGACGGCATCGAGCTGCGGCTCGGTGACGGCGACGGCTACGCCGACGGCGTCGAACATCGACATGGCCCAGGCAAGATCGTCGTCAGTGGCGTGGGTGCCCGGCGCAATCGCTGCCGCCCCGACTCCGACGAGCGCAGGCGTGTTCGGCATCACTCGCAGCACACGCGTGCCCGGTGGAAGCACCGATTCCATGGCGGCGATGGTGACGCCGGCGGCAATGGAGACCACCACGCCAGGGTCGACCAGACCCGACGCGACCTCGACGAGGAAGTGCGGCTTCACCGCCAACACCGACGGGACGCCCGCCAACGGGGCGCCGAGCACGGCAACCCCGGGAAGAACCGCCGGAAGCTCGGCCCGCAGGTCGGCGGAGACATCGACCACGGCGGCATCATCCGGCGTGAGCCAGCCAGCATCGATCATCCCTCCGAGGAGGGCCTGACCCATCTTGCCGCCACCGATCATCTGGAGCTTTGTCACGGCCGACAACTTACCGGCTGGCCGCACGCGAGGCCGCAGAGAGGCAAGCGTCGTGCCAGCAGATCGCTGCGACCGCCGAGCGCACCGACGACGGGTGCCGGTGGAAGGACTGAGCCCCTGTGGACTTCCCCGACCCCACGGACCCGGCCACTCCCACCGACAGGAGTAACATTAAGCGTAAACAAATGCATTTACAACCGTTTTACAAGAATTTGGATGCGTAGCCGATACGAAGCGCTGGCTGGAAGAACTGTTCGACCCATGCATAGAGCGAGCCGAGCACTCGGTCGAGTTCCTCGTCAACGGTCACCAATTCGTTGTGCAATGCACCACGCAAGAAAATCGCCCCCTCCTCGCCGATGGCGAAGGCCGCCCCGAACAGCCCCAGGTTCCGTTCGAGCAGATGCTCGTAGAAGCGCTGGTGATTCTCTTCGGGGGCAGGCATGACGTACGTCTCGTAGCTGAGCGTCCGCTGCTTCAGCTGAAAGCGAATCGTGAACACGTCTTTCGCTTCGCCGCGCACCCGAACAAACCACCGGCGGGTGCCGGGCTGATCGCGCTCGACAGCTCCGACCATGGGGTTGTCCAGCAACTGCTGGCCGAGCCAAGCATCGATGTGAGCTTCGAGCTCGTCGAGTGCGGCAGCGTCAAAGGGAGCGGGCATCAGCCAACTGTGCTGTGGCCATCGTGTTCGACGCCAATCAGGTCGATGTCGATGGTCGGCTCGCTGCATGGCGCAAGGGGTGCCTGGGTGAGATCTTCGAAGAGACGGCGCAGCCGGGCGGCTGAGGTCGACCAGGTATAACGACGAGCCATTGCCGCCGCCGACACCGAGAGGCGTCGGGCCAGCACGGGGTCAGCCAGGATCGCATCGACCCAGGTCGCATACTCGAGCGGGTCTCGCGACTCGACCAAGTAGCCGGTGTGCCCGTGTTCGACGAGGGTGAGCAACCCACCGACAGCCGAGGCAACGACGGGAACGCCACAGGCCGCTGACTCGAGAGCCACGAGGCCGAACGATTCTGATCGGCTCGGCACGAGCACGACATCAGCGGCTCGATAGAAGGTCGAAAGCAAGTGGTGCGGAATCGGCGGCTTGAACTCGACTCGATCCTCGACGCCGAGTTCTTTGATCAAGGCCTTGATTCGTTGAACTTCCGCGTCGCCAGCGGCACCTGATGCACCGCCCACGATCCACAACCGGGCGTCAGTGCGCTCGATCGCAGCGAGTGTCTGCACCGCAACGTCGACGCCCTTCAAGGGCTGGATGCGGCCGACGAACAACAGCAGCGGCCGATCGTCGGCGCCGACGGCCCAACGGGCGCCGCCCTGATGACCAGGCGAGAAGAACGCTTGATCGACACCCGGGGGAACGATCTCGATCCGCTCGGGGTCGGCGTTGTAGAACTCGACGAGCTGTTCGGCTTCGGGAATGCAGTTCGCCAACACGGCGTCGGCGCAGGCCATCACGCCGGCCTCCGCTTCCGCCCGTCGCTCGGGTTCGGGATCGCCGCTCTCGGCCTTGACGCGGGCCAGCGTGTGGAAGGTGGTGACCAGGGGCAGATCGACCATGCGCTTGAGCGCTTGGCCAGCGACCCCGGACAGCCAGTAGTTGGCGTGGATGACGTCGGGCTTGAACTCGGTGAAGTCTTCAGCGACCCACGAAGCAAATGGTCCGACCAGCGCTTCGAGTTCCTCTTTCGAAGCATCGACAGGTCCCACGGGTACGTGGACGACTTCGAAGCCCGGTTCGACCACGACCACCTCAGGCAAGTCGTCGGCCCAGCGGCGGACGTAGACCCGGCACTTCAATCCAGCCTGGGCCATCGCCGACACGAACTCGCGGACGTATACGTTCATCCCGCCGCCATCGCCGGTGCCTGGTTGCACCAGAGGAGACGTGTGGAGGGAGAGAATTGCGACGCGACGCACGAACTGAGTCAACGCTGTTTCTCACCGGGCTGCAAGATCATGGCTCACCATCCTCTCGGATCCGAGAGCGTTTCGCACAGTCGGGAGGTTCAGTCCTCAGACTCGGTGATGAAGCTCCGATAGACCCCGAGCAGTGCCTTCTTCTGATCAGCGTTGAGTTCAGGGGCCCGTCGCACGGCTTCTTCGACATCACTCGTTGGGGATCCGAAGTCCTCATCGAGGATGCCTGCACGCACGTAGAGCGTCTCTGATGAGATCTCGAGCGCCTTGGCGATCTGCTGCAAGATCTCAGCTGATGGCTTTCGCAAACCGCGTTCGATCTGACTGAGGTACGGGTTCGAAACGCCAGCGAGTTCGGCGAGACGGCGCACCGACAGCTCGGCGATGCGTCGCTGTTCCCTGATGAAAACGCCCAGGTCGAGCGGGTTGGTTTCCGACTTCGTCATCAGCGGGAGAAGGTCTCGATCGATGCCTCGCCGTCGCGGTACCGGCGACCGATCTCCTGCTGGACGGCGTCGATCCGGTCATGGAGCTGACGGCGCAGATCGGACAGCTCCTGCTCCATCTCGCTGACCTTCACGAAGCTCTGGTCGAGCCGATCGTCGGAGAGATCCCCAACACCGGAGAGCTCCCCTGGCGAGATGGCGGCATCGAGCTTCGTGCCCAGATCGGCAGCGGTGACGCCGGGATCGTTGATCTCGATCGCACGACCAGACGGGGCCGAAGCCTCAGTTGGGTCAGAAAGAATGTCAGGCAGTTCGTAGAGGAGGTCGTCGAGTGCGGCGACCTCGCTGCTGCCCTTCCGGCGCTGCACCTCGTGGCCGATGATGTCGAGGCGCCCCTGGGCAATACGACGAACCAGCGACACGTCGCTTTCGACCTGACCTGCTTGGTAGCGGAAGCTGCGAAGGTCCCCGATCGGTCGGGTGCCGATGTCTTCAAGGGCATCGTCGGCCAGGAGAGTGGAGAGCAAGTCTGAGTCGGTCACGCGCAGCAGGCTACTGGCGATCGGGGTGTGCGTCAGCCAAGCTCGGCCTTGCCGGTCGGTGAGGCCTCTTCGTCAGATCCTGGGCAGGAGTAGAAGCCAGAGCGGGGCCACCAACAAGTAGCTGTCGAGGCGACGCAATGCCGGAGCCCACGCCACACCTCGCGGCAGCACAGCCGAGGCAACGATCTGACCGAGCGGCGCACACACCGCAGCGAGCGCAGCAAAGAGCGGATAACTGTTCGTGTCGAACGGAGCGGGAAGCAGCACGTATGTCGCGGCGGCAGCGACGGCGAGCGCCACCAGGCCAGCGACAGGACCTTCGACTGCGTTGGACGAACCGGTGCCGATCACGAAATCGCCGACCTCGTAGGCGCTCACCAGGATCACCAGGGCGATGAAACCACCGAACTCGAGCCGCTCGATTGCCACCAGCGAGGCGGCGGCGACACCGACAGGCAAGCAGGACCTGGCCAGCAGTTCTGCTCGGTGCACGAGGGAGTCCATCGGCGGCACCTCGACGCCGCGTGGGTCGACGACCGGCGTGGACGAGGGCAGGCCGGCGGAGACGAGCACTGCGGCGAGCGCTCCGAGAATCAGAGCAACACCGAGCCCGAGTGCACCGAAGAAGCCCGAGAATCCAACGACGGCGGCGATTGCTGCCGCGACGACAGGATCGACGAACGGCCGGAATGACTGACCGATCTGGAACCCGGCGAGTCCAGCGATCACGGCGACGAAAAGTGCGAGCAACGGCGTGGCGAGCCATCCGGTACCCACGACGGCGACACACCAGAGCACGCCCAGCGTGATCTTCGGACCGTCGGTTGGGTACGGCACCGCAAAGCGCTGCTTTTCCCAGCGCTGTTGGCGCACGTTGTTGCGACGACGGTTCGATTCATCTCGTCGCTCTCGCATCGATTCGATGCTGCGAGGACGCTGTTGCGCTGTCATCCGCCAGAGACGGGCGGCAATACAGCAACCTCGTCCTTGGGCCCGACGCCCTCGGATGCCTCAGCAGGAGCGCCGTTCAGCCAGACCTTGCTGCCGTCGAGGACCGCACCGAAGCCGTCGCCGAACTGTTCGCGGGCCATGGCCAACACCTCGCCCACCGTTGCGGCATCGAAGTCGACTGACCGAGTACCGGCGGCTTCACGAGCCTGAGCGAAAAGACGGAGGATTGCCACAGCGGGGAGTCTAGAGCTCCTGACGCCATCAGACTTGGCTGCCCCAGCCTGTCCCGCCAAGCGAGGAGGAAGCGCTCAGCGGGACAGAGGCGGTGTCAGGAACCGACGATGCCACCGTCCTTGCGAGTGATCACGAACGTGGCGTCGCGGGGAATTGCCGGCCCACCTGCACCAGGGATCGGGAAGTTCGTGACCGTGGGGTCTCCATTCCCGGGGTGCTGGGTGTTCACGAACATCGTTCGATGGTCCGGCGTGAACGTGATACCGGTGATCTCGTCACCTTCGACGCCTGCAAACAGCCGCCGAATCTCACCGGTCGTGGTATCCGCAACGAGCATCTGGTTGTTGCCGTTCGGTTGGCCACCGTCGGTCTGGATGAAGAGACGGCCATCTCGATCGCAGTAGAGCCCGTCAGCGTCGGTGAACTCATGATCAGTTCCGCGGGTCTCGCTCGCGAGAAGAAAGATGTCCCACTCGAACGTGACACCCACATGACGGTCGGCATCACGAATCTTGATGATGTGTCCGTCTGAGTTGGGCGCCTGCGGGTTCGCCGCATCAGCCACCTCTCGTTCGGAGTTGTTCGTGAGTGTCACGAAGACGTCACCGTTGGGTGCAACCGTGGTCCACTCTGGCCGATCCATTGGCGTCGCTCCGAGGAGATCCGCAGCGATCCGGGTGTAGATGAGCATTTCACCCTCATCAGCAAAACGATCGGCGATCGCCGGGTTCCTCATCGTCAGTTCGAGCCAGTCGCCGGTGCCATCCTCGTTGAAACGAGCAACGAACAGCTGACCCTCGTCGAGTGGGCTGACGCCGTCAGCTCGCATCTGCTTCCAGTTGCGATCAGAGACGAACTTGTAGATGTAGTCGAACCGCTGATCGTCGCCCATGTAGCCAACCACGCGGGCCCCGCTGCCAACCGTGAGCGCGATGCCTTCGTGCTTGACCCGACCGAGGGCCGTGCGTTTCACCGGGGCGGCATCTGGGTTCATCGGGTCCACTTCGACGATCCAACCAAAGCGGTGCTCTTCGTTCCGGTTGTCTTCGTTCGACAAGTCGAAACGCTCGTCGAACGCCCACCAGTTGTAACCAAACCCTTCTGCAGAGAATCCGTAGCGATCACGTTCTTCGTTCTCGAAGCCTTCAGCTGACGAACCGAAGTAGCCGTTGAAATTCTCTTCACAGGTGAGGTAGGTCCCCCACGGGGTGAAACCATTCGCGCAGTTGTTGACCGTTCCCTTCGGGGTGGACCCGTTCGCTGTGGTGAGCAACGAGTGGTTGGCGGCCGGACCGCTGAAAACCACTGGCGTGTTCGGTGTGATGCGTCGATTGAGCGAGCTCGGCGCAACCTGCCACTTACCGAATCGCCGGTAGATCTCAACCACCGACATCCCATGGACCGCTTGGCTGATCCTGACGTGTTCGAGGCTTGCGGGCACGCCGCCGACGGTGGTTCCGGTCCGCCCGAACTCGTGGTTGATGCACAGCACGCCCTTGTGACTGCGACTGTTGATCGAGAAGAACGCCATGCCATCGTGACCAGCCCCGATCTGAACGAGTGCCTCGGCTTCAGACGCGGGGCGCCCGCCATTGATGTCGGGGCCTCCGGGGTGTAGCGGGCTCCCCCACGGGATGATGACCTGGTAGTCGTACTCCGGAGAGATCACGGGATTCGGGCCCCCGGGATTTGCTGCCGGGGTGAAGCCGATCAGCGGCGTCGTGGGAGCGTTGCGCCCCTGCGCAGTTGTGGTGATCGATCCAGCGGGTGTGCTTGCCAGGAAGACGGCGGCAGCAGCGGCCACTCCCCCGGTCAATGCACGTCGTCGGCTGAGCGATTCGCTGAGCACCTCTTGAAAATGACGGTTGCCGGATGTGTTGGTGATCTCGTTGTCGACGGGCACGTGCGGGTCCTCTCGTTGCGGATACGAGAGGCAACCTAGGAATCGCAGGTGGACCCGAACCCGACGTTCGGTGAACAGCGCAAGGCCAGCGGATGAATGCTGGGAGCTGGGTGTGATGGCAGTGTTACGAAGCCTCGTCTGGCATCGAGCGCAACGCACGCAACATCAACCCGAGGCCAGCGGCGAAGCTGATCAACATGATCATGAAGTGGGACAGCTTGAGGTCGAGGAAGAACCGGAGACGGCTGATGATCTCGATGACGATCACGGCAACGCCGACGCTCATCAGCACCCATGGCCACTTCTTGGATGCGTCGTAGAACAGGGCGACAACGCCGATGAAGAAGGGGAGGAAGATGATGCCCATCGATCCTGTGCCCCCGATGCCGCCGATGCGCGAGACCAGTCCACTGCCGTAGGTCGTGACTCGGACCGAATCAACGAAGAACCAAGCCGAGACGGCCGAAAGCGCTGCCCCTCCGACAAAGGTGTTCAAGCCGCCCGGCGTTCCGCCAGCATTCTCAAGCTGCATAGATCACGACTGTAGGTCAGACTCCCCTCATGCAACTGGGCATCTGTGTGGCATCCAAGATCGACGACATCGACTACGTGGTCAGAGCCGAGGAGCTCGGCTACGACAGCGCGTGGATGGCGGACAGCCAGATGATCTGGAGCGATGTCTACGCGTCGCTGGCCGTGGCCGCCCACCGCACGTCTCGTATCCGGGTCGGCACCGGTGTCGCTGTTGCCGCTACCCGACCGGCGCCGGTCACCGCAGCAGCGATCGCTTCCATCAATCAACTCGCCCCAGGGAGAACCTTTCTCGGCATCGGCACCGGAAACACTGCGATGCGGATCATGGGCCACAAGCCGATGACGATGGCGGCCTTCGACGAGTACTTGACGACGCTGTCGCCGCTTCTGCGAGGCGAAGAAGTCGACTACGAGTGGCGCGGCCGCACCTCCCCCATTCGCCACATCATGGCGGACAAGGGTTTCGTGAACTTCGCCGATGAGATCCCGATGTACGTGTCTGGTTTCGGGCCGAAGTCGCTTGGTCTTGCTGGCAAGCACGGTCATGGAGCGGTGTTGTCGGTGCCGCCCCATGCGAGCTTCATGGAACGGGTGTGGACCGGGATCGAGCGAGGTGCCGCCGACCACGACCGACCCATCGATCGGTCTGACTTCTTCACGTGCTCACTGACCACGGCCGTCGTCCTGAAGGAGGACGAGGCCATTGATTCTGATCGTGTGAGGGCGCAGTGTGGGGCATTCGCGATTGCCTCGCTGCACTACACCTACGACCAGTTCCGCAACTTCGGAAAGGTCCCGACCGCGGGCCCGATCGCGGCGATCTGGGACGAGTACCGGGCGGTGGTCGAGGCAACGCCAGAGGAGCGCCGGCACCAACGGGTCCACGCCGGACACAACTGTTGGGTGCTCCCCGAAGAAGAGCGATTCGTGACCAAAGAACTCATCGAGGCCACGTGTTTGGTCGGGACCCGAGATCAACTCATCGAACGGCTGCGAGACCTCGCTGACGCTGGCCTCGATCAGGTGATGATCCTGCCGCCGCTCGATCCTCGCTACGAAGTACTCGAGACGGTCGGCACCGAGATCCTGCCCTACCTCTGATCCGCCGCTCTTCTCATCCCACTCTTTTTCGTAGCTCACATGACCACTTCTGGTCATTCGAGCTTCGAGTACCAGCGGGTCAGAGGTGTTCGATGAGGAAGTCGCCGGCTGTGGCGATGGCCTCGGCCATGTGTTGCCGGCCGTTTTCACCTGTGTAGTAGTGGGTTGCTCCCTGCACCTCGTGCAGCCGCTTCCGGTCGTGGCCGATGGCATCGAAGATGCGATGGGTGTGGCTCGGGGTGCAAGCGTCATCAGCGGTGTTACCGACCACGAGGGTCGGGACGGTGATGTTGCCGGCGGCGATCCGAGCGTCGGCTCGGGCGTCGTCGTAGCTCCACTGGCTGAGCCAACTGCGCAGGGTCGAGAACCGGGCGAGACCGACCGGGCCGTCGTTCACGATGCGCGGGTCGCCGAGGTAGCACCAGTTCGGCTGGCGATCTGATGGGTCGACCGTGGGGTCGAGCCAGCGCGGGTCGGCCATCGTGCCATGCACGGTGAAGGCGAACTCTTCGTTCGCTCGGCCAGCGATACGCATGTCCTCGAGCCGCTGACGGACATCAGCAGTGATCCTTCGATTCCTCGCCACCTGCGCGGCTCGATAGGTGTCGAGGAAGTCGGTGGAGTACGTGGGCTGATTGGGGTTCGCCGGGTCATAGAGGTTGAGCTCGGGGTCGCGAATCTGCGGCATCGACTCATCATGGATCGACGGATCCATCCACTCGGTGAGCGTGCCGTGACGGCTGATGTGGGCTGCCATCACGAGGAGGGCATCTGCCGGTGGCAAGGCCTCGGCCGCGATCTCGTAGGGATCACCGGCGGCGGTGTCGCTGATGCCCTGGCCAGCTTCAGCGATCGATTGGTACCAGGTCGAGAGGGACCCGCCCCCTGACCAACCAGCGAGCACGACCTTGTCGTAGCCGAGGCGGTCCTTGGCGTCAGCCACAGTGGCGCCGAGGTCGGCAGCCACCTTCTCCATGATCAGGGCGAAGTCGGCACCCCGGTAGCGGGAGTTGGCCCAGATGACGTGGTGGCCGGCCATGGCCATGCCGCCGACGATCGGCAGGTACATGCCACCACCGGTCGGGTGCATGAAGATCACCACGGTGTCCGACGGCCGATCGACGGGGCGCACCAGGTGACAGTCGAGGCCGATGACGTCACCGCCTCCCCCGTAGGTGTCGCTGAAGCCAGATGTCTCTCGACGGCCGAGCACATACGCGATGCGCTCGCACCCCGGCGGGGTTCCTGGCACGCTCGCCGACGCGCTCATGCTGCAGCCGGCTTGTTCGGTGGGTCAGGGAAACTCGCGTACTTCAAGATCACGTCATCTGGGGTTTCCATCATCTTTGCGTAGTCCTCTGCCGGGTATGCCAGATGTGGCTTCGACGGGTCGATCTCGGGTTGGGCAACCGAGCCCCCTTCCCCTTCGTAGATCGCAGGGTTGCGATACCGCTCGGCATCTTCGGCCGACATGCCATAGAGCTCGAGGACCTCGGGGTCGATCCAAGCGTCGGCGTCGATGGCTTCGGTCGACGAGGCAACCTCGAGTACGAGCCCTTCCGGACCGGCGAAGTAGATCGAGTGACACATGCCGTGATCGATGTCGCCCATGACGTTGACGCCACGAGACCGGATGCGGTCACGCATGGCTCGGAGCTCATCGAGAGTGTCGACGTTGAACGCCATGTGTTGAGCAGTACCGGGCGCCGACGGACCAGCACCGGTCCCCGCATGCGTGACACCGAGCTCGGCATCGACCTCGTGGTTGGCCGGCAAGTCGACGAACGACATCGAGCAGAAGTCGTTCAGACGGAGGAAGCAGTGCTTACCGCCGGGAACGCCATGCATCCAGAAGAGACCAACGAGCTCAGCCCCGAGCACGTCGGTGAAGAACTCGATCTGTGCCTTCATGTCTGCGGTGTTGACCGCCAAGTGATGGAACCCATTGATACGAGTGGTCATCCCACGATCGTGACACATCGGCCCGCCTGCGTCACAGGCGGTGGATACCCTCTGCGGAGTGACGACCCTGTTTCTCGCCCGCCATGGGCAGTCCACCTGGAATGCCCAGCAACGGTGGCAAGGCCAGGCCGACCCACCCCTCTCCGAGCTCGGCCGGCAACAAGCCTGGTCGGCCTCTGCCGGAGTTGGAACCGTCGACATGATCTTTGCGTCACCCCAACAGCGCGCACTCGAAACCGCCACGATCATCAGCCAGGCGGTTGGCGTTGGCCCGGTCATGGCGGTGGAGGGACTTCGGGAACGATCAGCCGGAGCGTGGAGCGGTCTCACCAAGGACGACATCGAAGAGCAATTCCCCGGCTGGCTGGCGGAAGATCGGCGTCCCGATGGTTTCGAGTCCGACGAGGACCTCTTGGGCCGCGTCCTTCCTGCCCTCGACGACATCGCCGTCGAGGGAGCGGGCGGAACCATTTTCGTGGTGTGTCACGGTGGCGTGATCAAAGCACTCGAGAGCCACCTGGGCTTGCAAGAAGGCCGGGTGCCCAACCTCTCCGGTCGCGTGATCAAGTCCAGAGGGAAGGGCAAGTGGCTTGCTGGACAGCAGATCCAGTTGCTCGACAAGGGCCAGTCCACCGGCGGCGACGGCACACGCGTCTGAGATGATCCAGCAGCTCTCCTTTGACCAGCTGCCCCAGGAGCGCGGCGCGCCTATCGCCATCGACGTGACCGATCCGGACCAGCTCGATGGACTCGATGGACTCGATGCTCCACCGAGCGAGCCCTTCACCATCGAGGTCATTCGCAGTGCGAAACGCAAGAAATCCAGCCAAGCGAGGCTTCGTGGCGACGTCCTCGAAGTTCGGATTCCGGCCTGGTTCTCACTCGAGCAAGAAACCGAGACTGTCGACCACTTCGTCGACAAGTTCGAGCGGGCCCACTCCTCGAAGCTGATCGACCTCGACACAAGAGCCAGTGAGCTCGCTTCCGACCTCGGCCTCCCGCTGCCCACGAGCATCACCTGGGTCTCCAACCAGCGCGACCGCTGGGGCTCGTGCACCCCGGCGCACGGAACGATCCGGATCTCTGATCGCCTGGCCGACTTTCCCGCGTGGGTGATCGACTACGTGATCGTTCACGAGCTCGCCCACCTGATCGAGGCCAATCACGGCGATCGTTTCTGGGCGATCGTCAATCGCTACTCGCTGTCAGAGCGAGCGCGTGGCTATCTGCTGGCCAAAGGCCACGACGGGTGTTGACCGGGCTCAGCCGTTCGGGTTCTGCAACGGATCGTCGAGCTGCGCGAGCGTGAGGTCGACCCGGTCGAGATCGGCGGCGAGCCGGTCGAGATCGCCCATGGTCGGCAAGAACTCGGGTGCCGCATCTTCGACCGAGGTGACGCCGAGGGTTGCGGCGCCGAAGCTCGGGGCATCGGATGCAACCGGAACATGTTGTGCGGGGGCCTGCTGGGCGGGCTGCTGATCAGATGCTTCCACTCGGCGGAGTCTAGAAGGCTGCACGATCAGTTGTCTTCGGCCAGCGGGTCGACTGCGGGCTCGTCGCCAGGCGCCACCGGGTCGGCCAGGAGCAAGGGCAGGCGAACGAATCCGACGTCCTGCACGCCGACCAGACCGACGATGATCGTCTCGACCTGATCCGCAACGGTGACCAGACCGACCTCGCGACCCGTCTCACCTGTCCGGAGGAACGTGACTCGGCGACCGTCGTAGGAGAGCGACTCGATCTGTTCGCCGGGAGCGCCCACCACCTCGCTGAAGAGCACGGTGCCTGATTCGAGTTCGAGCACAGTGAGCACGCTCGACGCCGGAAGACCGTCCTCGCGATAGGCCACCTCGGTGTAGGCAACGACGTCACCGCCTGGGCTCATCGCCACCGCCCCGAACGTGGGGCGACGAGGCACGGGGCAGACCGGGTCAGCGGGTCCACCGAGGTCAACTCGCTGCCCAGAGGTATTGAAGAACGCCAACGAACCGCAAGCGTCATCACCGATCGCAACCGCTTGGGTCCCGTTGCTCGACGAGAACGCCACAACGAACGCGCCCTCATCGAAACGGGTGAACGTCTCTCGTTCACCGTCGACGAGCTTGATCCGGTCGATACCACCCGCGACCTCGACGAACACCTGCACGGCCAGCGTGTCGTCGATGAAGCCCGCATCGAGCAGCGAGCCGTTGTTCAACGACACAGGCGTCGGGGCATCGCTATCGGCGGGAAGCCACTGCACGATGTCGCCTTCGAGTTGAGCAACAAGACCGCCGAGGAAGTCATCGACGACCCGCTCGACCGGTGCGCCGGGAAAGCGCTCGCCGAGGTCGGTGATCGTTTCGCCCTCGACGAGTACGAGGTTGGTTCCCAGGCTGGCGAGCACCCCGGGCACGAAACCCTCGGGCCGGGGCGGCGAGAAGACCACTGCGACGTCGGCCGACACGATTTCTTCGTCGACGGTTTCGTCCTCGGCTTCTTCGACCACCGTGCTCGAAGGGGCGCTGACTCGTTCGCCGAGGTACGGCTCGCCGATCTCTGCGCACGCCGCAGAACTGAGTGAGATCACCAGGGCTGCGGCGAGAAAAAGGCGAGGACGGGTCGGTGACACACTGCCATGTAAGCAGCTCTGCTTGGTCGGGGTGCGCCAGGTGGAGGCGGAGCCGAGAACCGTCCTCGCTACGCTGCCCGGATGGGCCGCTAGCTCATCTGGTTAGAGCAGGGGACTTTTAATCCCAAGGTGCCGGGTTCGAGTCCCGGGCGGCCTACGCAATCGCCTTCGTTTGGACGGGAAACCACAGGGTTTCTCGAGTTGATCGCTCGTACTCACAACGCTCAGCGTTGTGAGTACGAACATCACCGAGGCGTCCCCGCAGGGGATGGATCAAAGATCTCAGCGGACACGTCGCTTCGAAAACGGAGGTGCACAGCAGAGCTTGTCGGCGAGCACCTTTGCGAAAGCACATGCAGTCTCCAACCGATTGCTTGCGGCGAGTTCTCTCGTCGGTCAGAGAATGTCGATGCGGGTGACCACGGGGTCGTCGGGGTCGCCGTTGAGTTCGATGACGGCGTCGACCACGAATCCCCAGGTCTTGAGTTGGTCCGGAACCATCGACTCGTCAGCGAGCCGGGCAGTGAAATAGGGCCCGGCAACTGTGGTGTGCCCGCCATCGTTGCGAAAACTCACCAGAGCCGAGTAGGGGCCGGGTTCGCTTTCCTGTTCTTTTGAAGAGAGCCAACCGATTGCACGGCACGGTGTTGGCGTGGGGTCCAACCCTGCTCGCGCACGCCAGGTCGGGGTCCAGGCGGGGCCGTCGCCGCGGTCAGGTCCCCATTGCTTACGGTGCATCGCCGACGACAACTCTGCCAGCCTGGCCGTCGCCGCGGGGTCGGCGGGTTCTCGCAGCACCGGTTCCCACAAGTCCTGCTCCGAGGCTTCGAGCTCGTTGCGCAGTTCAGCGAACCAGTGATCGACGCCCTCATACGTGGGCGACGGGTCGGCGGAGTTCATGTAGTAGTGGAACAGGGTCGGGTCGGTCGGCTGGTCTGCGTAGTCGAGGGTGCAAAGCAATCCGTCTTTGTCGACCTGGAACGGGCAGAACCAGAACGGCC
>JAULCF011205664.1:0-14977 GCA_032361265.1 Devaleraea mollis
CTCCTCGTCCATGGACTTCTTGCAGTTGGGACAGCGCAGTTGTCCTCGCATGAGGGGGAGAAGCAAGTAGCGCGACATCGCGATGCGATAGTATTGGCCGTCATTGTGGAAGACGAATCGTTGGATGGCGGCGCAGAGAGCCAGGATTTAGCAGTCTTGATAGAGACTGCCTGATAATGCTTCCTCGTGGACTTGCTGTCCTTGACGGACTGCAGGATTTTCCGTTCGGTTTCCTTGTAGACATCCACCATGCGGAGAGCCTGCGGCTTGACAACAGATGTAGGCGTCGGCTCGGCCCCCCAAGAACTCCTCCATGTCGCCGACAAGCTCTTCCAGTTGGGTGTGCCCTCCGCCGGCGATTCCACCGTCCTGCTCCTCGGCCGCCACGGGTGCAGCGGGGTCAACAGCAGAAGCAGCATTGGCATCGCCTCCCGCGGCCCTGGAGTTGTCAGGGATGGTGGTTTAAATAGCGGTAGGACCCTGGAGTTCAATCGGGGGATCGCTCCCGCTAGACATGTGGCTGCGGGTTACGCTTGTGACACTACCAGGTTAGGTGTGCAAGGCAGTAAACATCTTCATTTTGTTGTAGAAGATGCTTTCGCCAAAACTCTGTAGACCTGTCATGGGATCCAGATTTGTTCGCCTGCGTTGTTGAAACGCGTTCAGGATTGTCCTGGAAACCCTACCCCGAATATTCTTGGATATTCGGGCACTTACTTTCCCACTGGGAGGTCTGAAAGTGCTCTAGTACATCGTAGCGATAGTGCTAGGGCTACTGCATAAATATGTTATGGACGCTGTTCGCCAGCCTTCTTGAGAAGGGTTTGGACTTTCTTGAGTGCGGCGGTGGTCACTGAGTCCTTCTCAGTGGAATTAAAAAATTCTAGGAGCCGGACCGGTACATCCGTAGCGAGGACTTTGAGCTCTTCCCATGTGTCCTCACCCGGGAATCCGACCCAGCTTAACAGCACTTCAAATTTTTCGACGGGTTGACCGTCGCACTTCCTTAAATTTCTCTACTAGGTAGAGAGATTTTTGTTGGTAGGTGAGGCGCTCTTTGAGCTACTCGGTGACTTCCAATGTGGCTGAGTTATAGAACTTCACGCGCGACACGTGGATGTCCCTTACCTTGTTGTCCACTAGGCTTTGAATTTTAGCAACAAGAGGCGTAGTGAAACCTAGCAATATTGCTGCCGGCCAGTGGCCCAGTCCATGTGACTGAGAGCCTATTCACCTTTTTTGGTTGAAGGCACCCAATAAAGACGACATCATTGACATCAAAAATTAATGGCGGTGACATTTGTCGCCTTAGTGTGCCGCTCAATACCTGCAGCTCTCTTTGCTTGAGAGGCTGCAAACACACGCCGATGCATCTTATGGATGGGATCGTGGCATTACTCAAATTTGATCAACTGTGCAGCTTTGGCGAGGGACAAATCTTTTAGCTCTATACTCGCCATAAAAGCTGGGAACAGTTCCGCCAATGGGTTCATTGACGGCAGTATTGTGAATGCTGTGATCTGGGCGAGCTCCTTGCCAAGATTGGAGGTCTTGGAGTGGTTCAAAACACTTTGGATAAGGTTAGTAAACTTTGGCCAGACCTTGGCTCAAGCTCGCTTTTAGATAGCAGCCCCCGACAGGCGCGGATAGTCTCGCGGCACGTCACTTCCACCGTCCCATTGCTTTGATAATGGTACTGCCTAGTAGGCTGATGTGAAGCGGTGCCTCGTGCCGAGTGAAGCCGCGAGCTTTGCCATTACTTCGTTTTTGAAGTGACTGCCCTCCTCTGAGACCCATCAGGGGACATGATGTCTTAGGAGCTCCGAAGTTGGTGATCCAATTCTTCAGATCTGCCACCTCACTGTCCGTGTCACAGTTGCGGGTTTTTACCAGCCAAACAAAACTGCTGAAGTAATTCTTAAGGATAAGGATGTACTTTTATATTTTTTCGCGCTCTGACATGTAGAGGTAATCGAAATGCAGGATTTCGTTAGGCTTAATCGCATGCAGCGTGTGAGCTAGCTCGCCAGTTACTCTTATTTGCCCTTTGGTCGGTTTGCAGTGCACTGCTCTGGCCAAGCTGTCACCTCCAACCACGTGAAGAACAAATTCACGTGCACGACAAATGTCTTGATGTCATCAGCGATGCCTGTCCACGTGAATTTGTTCTTCACGTGGTTGGAGGTGACAGCTTGGCCTCTGTGTCCTGCCGGGCCACAGTGGCTCATGAGCAGTAAATCAATTTTGATTTGTGTCGCCGTTTTGGGTATATATATCTTGCCATCTCGAAGCGAGAATCCATGGGATGTCTTGCTTTCAACGGTGAGCAAGTTTGCCTCGGCTAGTAACATAGCTTTTTGGGCTTCTTTGTTCTTGTCTAAGATCGCGTCTTTGTCAAACTTCTGGGAGTCTACGTTCGGTATCGGTAAGTAGAGTCTGTGCACTTTAGAAGTAGCGCCCCATCGTTTCATGAGATCTGGGAAGTAGTTGAGATCCTCAGGCACATGGCTCACAACATACTCGAACTGAGAGAGTATGAGTGCCCAGCGCTGTATCTTAGACACCAAATATGCAGGCAAATTTGGATGACTCGTCAAAGGGTCAAAGATAAAGATGAGGTTGCGGTGATCTGCGTTGATGCTTGTTTCGGTGCAAGAGGTGTAATAGTCCGTTTGCGTCATGTAGTAGACCATAGAGAACGTTTCCTTCTCACAGATCGACCACCTTGACATGGCGCCGGTGAAGGCGCAACTGACAAAGGCTAGCGGTTCGTGACGTTTCTCTGATTGAGACTTCAAGCCTGCTGCTAAGTTAGCCGCATCCTCCTGTGGGATTTGTGTGAGAACACCGGCCCAATAATGTTCTGAGGCGTTGGTGCTCATGCAAAAACTCTTTGCAGGATCCAAGTGGCTGAGCGTGACTCACTCAGCGATGAGCTTCTTGAGATTCTCAAAGAGCTTGTGAATTTTTAGGGTCCAGATGTCGGGCCCCAGTTTCACCTTCTCCAGCGCATTCATTTTATAAAAGTTCTATAGGACCGTGCCTCTTTTGTTAAGGTCAACAGCAGGGCTTGCAACGGACCAAAGTTCTTGTTTTACTCCGGGATACCCTTGCGCATCCAATTTATCGCGCAGATAAATTGTTGGAGGTCTCTTACTCGGGCCTCTACATCATCCATGATGGAGAGTAATCCGTCGATACGGCTAGGATCAAGCGTGATACCCGCCGCCGTAACGATTCGGCCGCACCACTTAGCCTTTTTAGTTACGAGAAAGCACTTACCCGAACTAAGGGTGAAGTTCCAATCTCGGCACAGCCCGCGGAAGTTTTCCATCAATTCTATGTGCTCGGCAAAAGTGATGGCGTGGAGGAGCCAGTCGTCGAGCCATATAAGAATATTTTTGAAAAATACTTAAATGCCTCGGTGACTCCCACTTGCAAATGAATGCCAGAATGTTTGGCACCTTTCAGGGAGCGGAGCGGCTCATACAGAGTATGGGATTCCAATCCTTTGAAGGTGTGCTTGTGCATATCCTCTGGATGTATGCTCACTAGGATTTAAGTATGTGTCATATCCATTTGTGCGAAGAAGTGAGCCTTCTGCACATCGAGAAGCATTATCTCCGTATTAGGCATAGATCTATCGTCTTTGATCGTTGCATTGTTGTTCGGTATAAGGTCCATCTTCATGCGATACATGGCCGGTGGAGTCTTAGGGACGAGGAGTGGGGCGGCTACCCATTCGGCGCTGCGAATTGGGCGGACAAGGTTTTCACATTCAATTCCTGCGTACGTATCCGACAAAAAGCTTGTTTTTGTAGCGGTTATCGGCGCGCTCTGCTTTGCACCGGCTTCACTCCTTCCTTGAGAGGAATTCGAATGAGGTCTACTAGACCATAGTATGTTTCAGGTCGGTATACCAGCCAGCTTTGAAGAAAAGACTGGACGGTATTCCTTTATAAGGTAGTCTATCTATGCCTCAGCGTTAGTAGGGATCTGATCTCTGTAGAAAGAGTCAGTGCTATTACTTTTGATTGCATCATAGGCCCTATCTTTCATAGCGGAAATTAAAGCCTTTTCTTCCTTAGGTTCTACTTGACCTATGATTAGGAAAGGGGCTTCCTCTTCTAATGGGGCTGCGTCATCAAGTGCCACTTCAGCAGTGGTGCCCGCGGATCCATCTGGATGGGGACGTAATCGCCGGGCCCATTCGCAAAGTGCATTCTCCGCACGCTTAATACGCCCTGAACTCCATCATTAAGGTCGAAGTTCAGTCCATTGAGTTGGGCCTTGCGTTCAGCCAGATGCGAGCTGATATTAAAACAAACTCCTTTTGCGAACGGCAGGCCGAGAATAATTTCGTCAGCTTTCTCAAGGAGATACAGCTGGATATTTTAAAAATCGACCGGACCTTCAGCTGTATTCAGGCGCAAGGCAGATAGTGTGATTATCTCCTTGGCTGTAGCTGTTGCCGCACCGAACGCACCTTTCATTGTGAAGGGCGTTTCTGCATCCTTAACTGTGTAAGATATACCGAAATTTTCAAACACCTTGAGGTGTTTGTGGCCAAGAAGATTAACACCCGAGCCTGTAGCAATAATACAGGACGCGTTAGCCCATTAAATCTGTTGCTTAGATGAAGGCTGGCTTGCGTTCGTTGTCACTTTGTGGACTAGGTTTTCATTGTGAAAACCTTTTGCAATAACCTCATCTTCAAGATGAGGTTATTGCAAAAGGAAACGAAGTTCGTTGTCTGTGACAAAGGTTTTAAGCTTTTTACTACTCAAGCCCTCTTTGCGAGTGTTTGAGTAGGGACCCTTGCGTACTCGTGCCATGATCCTCGCGAGTATTTCGTGCGCCGAGGGCTCGCCATGTTCCATTGTAATGTCGACTTCTTTGTTGAAGTGCACCGAACTTTGTTGTTCGTGCTCCAAGTCCATGGGCTCTTTGCGAGGACCATCGAACTTGGGCGTGGCTGGCCCGTGCTCAAAATCAATGGACTCTTTACGAGCTCCATCGAGATTGGGCACGACTACACTACTGTTGCAAGTAGGGTACTACCCTCTTTACCAGATTGTTTCGTCCGGAGCGCCGGACGAAAAAATCTGGTAAAGACACAGTGGCCTAGGCCACTGTGTCTTTACCATATTTTTTCGTGTGGTTATCCCACTGCTGAGCGCGCTCCTCCGCCTCGGTCCAGTATCCCCAGATGTTGGCAAAATTGTCGCCATACGGAGCGTTAGGGCAATCGCAAAAAACGTAGTACAGCCCAGGACAGGTATCCTTTCTGATCCAGAGAGATGGCTCCTCCTGTGGGTTGAGTTCTTGGCGGCGGTGGTACTCATACTGGGACTTGGCGTTGTGGGGGTCAAGGCCCACCATTTCTAGCTCTAGCATATCCTGAAATGATTCCGTGGCTCCCACTTGCAAGTGAACACCAGAATGTTTAGCGCCTTGCAGAGAGCGGCGCGGCCCAAACAGGGTATGAGAGTCCGCTCCTATGAAGATGTGCTTGTTTCGGTACTCGATATTTATGCTTACTTGGAAATAAGCATGCGCCATGTCCAGTTGGGCAAAACACTGTGCCTTCTGAACATCGACTCGATGTGACTATCCTCAAACGAGCATTGTCTCCATGTTAGGCATAGTTATATCGTCCTTCATCGTTGCATCATTGATCGGTCTAAGATCCTTCGTCATGCGTAATATGGCCGGTGGAGCCTGAGGGGCGAGTAGGGTGCAGCTACCCATTCGGAGCTGCGAACTGAGCGGACAAGGTTTTCACCTTCAAGTCCTGCGCGCGTATCCGACAAAAACGCTTTTTTGTGGCGGACATATGAGCGCCTTGCTTTGCACTGGCTGCACTCCTTTCTTGAGAGGAATGCGAATGGGATCTTTGTTGCGGGGGTGTCTACCAGTTAGTTTTGAAGAAAAAACAGAACGGTATTCTTTTATAAGGTAATCTACCTGTGCCTCAGCGTTCATACGGATCTGTTTTGTATAGAAATTGTCAGCCCAATAGCTTTTGATTGCATCATAGGCCCTATTTCTCATAGCAGTAAATAGGGTCTCTTCTTCCATAGGGTCTACTTGACCTATAGTTAGGCAAGGGGCTCCTATTCTAATGGGTCTGCGTCTTCAAGAGGCGCGTGCGGATCCATCTGGATTGGGACGGAATCGCCGGCGAAAGTCGCAGAGTGAATCCATGGCACAGTTGATACGGACTGAACTTCATCTTTGAGATCGAAGTTCAGCCCGTTGAGTTTCGCGTGGTGTTCAGCCAGATGCGAGCTGATATTGAACCCATCTCCATTGGCGGCGGTTTTTGGTGTCAGTCAAAGTTTTAGTTCTCATCATAAGCTATCATAACTTTAGAATTTTATGATATTTTTGGCCCCTCTGTCAAGGTTGAGTCATACTGTAACTTTGAAGTTCAGTTTTTGTAATACGGCACGGTTTTGAAAAGCTCTCGTCGTGTTGTAAACTTTGAATCCATTTCCCGTCTAAACTTCGCCGGGAATGAAATGTTCGCAGAGTTATAACTCACACTAAATATGTTTCATTTTTTGGTTGGAAATTTAGCCTCTGAAGATAATGGAGCTCATTGAGAGGGAACGAATCCTTGACTTTCAGCTGAGTGCTCCTTGTAAATTCGTTACCTGCTAGCTAGCAGGCGACGGATATCCTATCATTGAATCAGAACGCATACTGCCTAGCTAGGCAGTGCTTCGCGCACGGCAGAAACGCTCGGTTATTGCTTTCTCTAGTGAGCACTGATTTATCCTAGCAATAGGTAGTCAGATATTACCCGGCAAGCGACGAATCAAGTGGCATCCCCATCGATGCGATTTCAAAGTCGGAAACATTTGACAAGTTCAATAAATGTCTTCACCAGGAAACGAAAACGTCTCGCATGGGGCGACGACTAAGTGATAGATCGGGTCGATTTTTCTAGTACGTAGTCGATACCAAAAGGAAGAGTACTACTCTTCCTTTTAGGATCATGCTCTTCTTTTTTAGAATTGCCTCGTACGCGACGAGTCTAGTAGACTTGCGCTAATGAGAATGCACGTTACCAACCTGCGGAAGATAGCGACGGAAAGATCAAACGTGTCGCTAAATTTGAAAGCGAGGCATGCCTTACTTTAAGTTAAGCAACGAGCTTCATCTTAAAATTCTGCGGACGATGGTGGTTAGACGATTGTCCAACGGTTAGACTATAACCAATATAGTCCGCAGGTCGGTAAGGCTCTATCGTTTATGATAGAGTGTCGTGGCAAAACGATACTACAGAGTCTGTAGTAGCAAAGAAGCAAAAAAATTGCTTTAGCAAATTGTTCTCAAATACTTTGATCAAAGCATCGAATGCTGACAGTGTCATTTTCCGCTTTTTAGGATTATTTGGGATCGTCAAAAGTTACTTAGGCTGTATCTTTTTCGGATTTTCCAAATAAACTTCTCACCCGTCAACGGCAGGCCAAAAATAATTTCGTCAGAGTTCTCATGGAGATACATCTGGATGTTTTTAAACTCGACCGGGCCTTCAGCTGTAGTTAACCTCAAGGTAGATAGTGTGACTATCTCCTTGGCTGTTGCTGATGCCGATTAGAACGCACCTTTCATTGTAAACGGCGCCGCTCAAGGATTGGTAATAGACATATTTTTCGACCTATTACCGAGTACCTTTTACTGGGGTGTGTGGATATTACCTATTACCTATTACACGGACCATTGCCACCGAGTATAATAGCTATTACTTATTACAGTGAGTATACTCGGTGTATTAGGATACTCGGTGGTACTCGTTGTAGTAGGGTACTTGGTGTCGGTGCAGTAGGGTACTCTTTGGTACTCGGTGTAGTAGGGTACTCGGTGTTACTCAGTATAGTAGGGTGCTCTTTGGTACTCGGTTTAGTACCTTTCTCTATCATAACCACCGCCCGTCCTCGATGGCGTGTGAAAAGCAGCTCGTGGTACATCTTCCACCGCCATAATGGCGAAATCATTGCCCTTTATAAACTTCATTCTCTACCTATACCTACCCTTAGCTGATGAATGCGAAGGCGTTACTCGGCGTAGGAGTAACTTGGCGCAAAACACTTTTGTGAGGTGTCACTCAGGGTTATAATGACTCATTTCGATTAGCTTTTTAAGATTAAAAGTTCCGACCAGTCGCTTTCCCCAGCGGTTTTCTGTGCTGGGATATGGATTTATCGCTAATATAGGAAACCAGCTCTGGGGCTATTGCGAGAGAAATACGCAGACTCATTCCGATCGCCTGGGTCTTGCTGTTTTTGTAACTCTACACCACGTGAAAAGCAGCACTAAAACTTTATTCGCAACCCTGGGTCGCTTTTATTCATACACCAAGTGGCTGTACCTGAAAATGACCCATTTTCATGTGTCTCTGGTGATGCGATGTGCGTTGTAGTCAACTCCAAGCGGTGAACCGCCACGATAAAATCATTCTTGTAGGTCCCATGCTACTCAAAAGACATAATGCAAACCCCTGTAGCCTTTTGCGCCAAACGGAGGCCCTTATTTGGTAGGCAGTCTATAAGGAAAAAAGCGCCAACTTTGAGCCCTCACCCGCGGCTTTAAACTTCTAATGAGAACTATTCCTGTCGTGTGCTTATTTAGTAGACTTATATCTTTGATTATATCCGCACTCGCTTTAATTTTGATAACTTAAAAGTTCTCGTACTTGTAATTAGGCAACGTACCCATATAGCAGTAATAAGAGTTATGTGTCACTAGCTAAAAAAGGCCACCAAAATGCCAAAAGTTTCATTGCTTATTACAACTCCTATGACTTCATGGATCTCTAAATTTTACATTAAAACGATACCCAAGACGCACAAAGGGGCCCATATCTGGAAGTTGAAATCCGACTTATTTTAACTTGCTGTGCGTCATACTTGTTCCCAAAGACGGAAACTCCCCAGGGACCTTTCAAATATTCTCTTGGAACGCCTCTGATGCCGCATCGCTTGGTTACTTAAAAAGGTTTTGACGTAGCTGGTCATGCTCAGGACCGCAGTGTTATTAAAAAACGAAGCGCGGGTCACTTAGTAGGTGACCGCTATGGCTTTAAAAAGTAAGTTATATTATAGTTGAAGAAAAACAAGAAGTCTTTGGCCGATATAATTAACTTCCCTCGCTCTGAGGCGAGCTACTAGTTCTTCTCATTAACCGTTTTGGTAAAACGGTTTATGAGAAGAATAAATGGCTTCGGTTACGTGAGTCTTTATTCGATTGCCACGCGACCAAGACTCATTTGTACCGGAGCATGCCTAGCTTGAGCGAGGGTTACTTTATTCCGATCAAATTAAGAAGCGCACCGCTGGGCACCAGTTTAGTTCGGTAACTAGCTATATAAAAGCTAGAAGTGACTCCCTTCAATGTTCCACCAGCACTGTCCGCTCGAATAGTAATGCATGTCGCTCTCCTGCAGCTAACAGTAGCGAGCGCAACCTGCTAAAGTGTTTTTAGTTTATTTATCAAAAAGCGTAGACCCCTAACCGAGTTAACTCAATTGACAAGCTCGAGCTGGAACGTTGCACTGTTAGTACTACTAATTATGCGAGAGGGTTTTCTCTTCTATAATAGTATTATAGAAGAGAAAACCCTCTCGCATGTTTTAAAAAACATTGAAAAGAGATCCCGAGTCGATTTGACAAGTAGAAACTGTAACGTTTCAGCACAGTAGAGAGTTGAAAGAATTTGTGACCGGGACCACGGAGTGGATGGCTTACAATGCGCAATGCGCGTCAGGGTTTGACGAATGCTCGCGGTACTAGGGTTAAAAATAGATATCACAATGTGATATTATTTTATCCTTTTAAATAGTCCTCATCCGAGGAGCGAGCCTTACATGAGAACTAATGATTACGACATGATCATTATTCCTCATGCAAGGCTCACTCACCTCTCAACATTGTTAGCTTGGCAAGGGTCCAAAATAATGTACTATCACCGTGTACCGAGTAATAGGTACTTTGACCTAGTACCGGTGATAGGTACTTTGACCGAGTACAGGTAATAGGTACTTTGACCGAGTACCGGTAATATGTAGGTGGTAATAGCTATTAACTAGGTAATAAACTTGCAGCCACCCCAATGAGTAACGAGTACCTATTACCGCAGTCTTACCTATTACTCTGTACTCGAGTACTACACGGTGCTCGGTAATAGCCTATTATACTCGGTGCACCTATTACTTCTCATACCTATTACCAATCCCTGGGCGCCGGCGGCGCCGCCGCTGCATCTTTAACTGTGTAAGAGATGCCGTATTTTTCAAACTCTCTGAGACGTTTTCGGCCAAGAAGATTTTAGACGTCGTAGGGTATCCTGTATCAATACTGCAGGACTCATTAGCACCGTAAATTTGTTGCTCGGATGAAGCTTGCCTTACATCCATTGCCTCGTTGTGAACTGGTTTTTGGTTTTTCATTGCGAAAACCTTGTGCAATAACTTTTCCTTTGTCGTCTGTGACAAAGGCTTTGAGAGTTTTGCTACTAAGAGCCTCTTTACGAGCACTTTAGTAAGGACTCTTGCGTACTCGTGCCACAATCCTCGCGCGGATTTCGTGCGCCGAGGGTTCGTCTAGGTCCGTTGGATCATCGACGTTTTTGTTGAAGTCGACCGAACTTTATTGTTCGTGCTCTAAGCCCATGGTCTCTTGCCGAGGACCATCGGACTTGGGCATAGCTAACATAATATGTACGGTAGTACCGTTGCAAGTAGGACAATATCCTTCTACGTACTTTGTACTAGTTTTATAAAGCGGAGCCGGGGATCTCTGTGCCTTTACGGGCCTTCTTTGCATGGTTGTCCCATTGCTTCTGTTGGAATCGCTCTTCTGACGCTGTCCAAGAGCCCCAGATGTTATCGGAGTTGTCGCCATACGGGACGTTCGGGAAATCGCGATATAAGTGGTACTGGCCCACACATGAATCTTTGTTGATTCCCATGGGGGCCTTCTGTGGGTTCAGTCCCTGGCGTCGATGGAATTCGTACTGGAACCGGGCTTCGTTAGGGTCTAGGCCCATCATCTATAGCACAGAGTCGCGGGGCCATTCGCCGATCTTGTAAAGAACTTCGCGCCTCAGACTTTCCTCGAAAGTAATGCGCCGCACACGGGTTCCGGCTTGGGGAGCTCCGCGGCCTCGAGATGCTCCACGATTCGCTCCTCGTCTTCCTCGACTGTCATAAGCGCGCAGGCCTCTGCCTGCGCCATGGCCACGTCCGGCTTCCTGTACTTGGGGCGAGTATGGCATTTCTTCCACGCAGGAGTGGGCATGCCGCGCCCTCGTCCTCCTCCAGCAGGTGGATCAACTTGATTGCGTCCTCCGAGGACTCCGGGGTATCCTCCTTTTTGCTGAGGGTAGGAGTTACCGCGGCCGTGACCATAACCTTGGGAAGCGAAATGGCCGCGTCCTTGCGGCGGGTGATGGATAGCGTGACCGCCGGCGCTGCCATCACCCGCCTGGTCGCTGTTTTCGTTGGGATATCCCTTGTCGTCCATGTCGTCGGCCTCATCACGCAGAAAATCGCACCATTTCTCAAAGGCGTCCTTCATAGGCAACTCATCGGCGATGCGTTTTAGTAGGCGTTAGCGAAGAACCAAATTCGTGACTACCTCTTTGCTGAGAAAGTCGATGAGATCCAAATTTCCGCCACTCTTCGAAGGTTGGTCGGCGAATTCGGCCCTGTCACGGAACGCAAGGTGCGTAGCCGTCACGGCTACGCACGGTGAAGAGATTTTCGACCGCGTTGCGGCATGTGGCCCGTAATCTCCAGACGAGCTTTTTCTCTCGCAGGAACGTAGAGGGACGCTTCGGCTCCTTCTTCTTGCAACGCGAGAGGTACATCTTGAGCAATTTTTCATGGTCGATCTCCTCATACGTCCACGTTTTGCCGGATGGCTTCTTGTAGCACCCAGACATGAGGTAGGACTCGAGCCATATAGGCGACAGTTTTGCCCTGAATGTTGGCGGCTTCGGTCGCTGACCTTAAAGGTAGCGCTGCTGTTGGACACGGTGGTAGGCCTTGTAATTATTTTCCGGGCACAAAGGGTCATCGCAGTCGGTCAGATCAAGAGTCTAAGGTGCGTCGTCAGTCGTTGTGTTTACGAGTATTTCCTTCTATAAAGGCACGGCAGGGGGTGGGAAAGTGCTGCCGTATCATTGTGGAAGGTCGGCACCGCCGTCTAACTGTGGACGAGCGGCGCCGCCGTCTCATTGCTGACGGTCGTCGTGGTGGCCACTGTGGGCTTGTCCTCGTCTCAAATTCCATTCATAAACATTAAGGACGGATTATCCGGCCACGCTCCTGCTCCGTCTTTGTGTGACGAAACAGGCAGCGTCATCGCGGGGGATTCAATTGATGCGGGCGGGATTCGGTCGGGTCGGGCACGGGGGGGTCATTCGGCACAGCACAATTGGTCTCGTCTTCGCGGCGTTGTTCCATACACAGCCCTTTGTTGAGCTGTGCGTCGTACACCTTACTCGATAGCTCCAGGTCGCGTCCCCACAGCGCCTTGAGTCGCCTCTCCTCATAATCGTTTGCCGGATCCTCGGGGCGCAGCGCGCGTGCTGCTTGGTTGTAGATAAAAAGTCTCATCGAGATCCCGGTCGTCGTCGTCTGCTTCCTCGTCGGCGTCGATCTCCTCTTTGAGCATTGCTTGGCATGCTTCTTGCTCACGTAGTCAGCTTCAGATTTTCGCTGGCCCATGCTTTCAATTTTCTTCTCGGCTCTCCACTTCTTTGCGGCGGCGTTAAAGTCGGCTTTCTTATTTTCCTCCGAGTCGAATACAGCTATGGACTGCCGAGGCAGTGCATTCTTGTACGAGGCGCCTGACTCTGGTGGGGTGATAGGGCCCGGACTGCGGGAATTCGGAAACTCTTTGTTGAGATTGCGGGTGGTCGTCGGCGTTGAGGTTTCGGGTAGCGTAGGCGGCGGAGATTAGATTTTGTAAAATCGCCGTCGTCGTCGTCGGGGACGTCCTCTTTGTTGAGGGAGCCTTTTCTAGCAGCCTCTGTTTCGAGACTGCCGCTGCGCTTCTTGCGATTCTCCGCGAGGTTGTCGAGGGTTTTTTTGGTCCTCTTCATTTTTCTGCTTGGCTGCACGCTTGGCGTCGAACTTTACGAAGCGGTTAGCTTCTGTGAGGCACTCAGTTCAAAATTTGCCAGCCCAGCTCACGGCACCTAGTCTTGAGTTTACGACGCAGGGTACTACCCTGCTAGTAGCACTCGATGCCCAAAAAGGCGCCAATCATTGGCGGCTTCGTCTCCGTTAGAAGCTCTAACAGCTCGATGCACAGCTCGTCATAAACATCCACCATGCGCGCCGTTTTCTGGCGCTTTTCGTAGCCTATTCCGATGAATCAGGTGTCGCCCATTCCCGCGAAGCGGGGTCTCCAGGCAGGGCGACGTCTTGGAAGAGGATACGCGCGGATGCACAAATTCGTGGAAGACACACGAAAGAGGTAAGAATCCACCCTGCCACGTTCACTCATCCGCGACGCAGCGCGGCGGCAACCAGAAAAATGACGACGGATTCGGGAATACAGGGCCAAGGTTTTGACAGCGCATAGGCCGCCCAGGTTTTCATCACTTTGGCCGCCTTGGGCAGTCGGATGCCGAGGGCAAAATTCTTGAGGCCGGCCGACTATACGTTCCCAGTCTTCCTTCTTTTCCCTCCTCGGCGGAGCGCGATGAGGTGGGCGACAAGCGCGCTGTCGTAAGCCGCAAAAATGTTGCCATTTCAGCCGCTCTGTGACAAAAAGCCGTTAAAAATTTAGGGTATATTTACGTGCTGTGACTAGTCACGACTAATCACGACTAGTCATGAATTAGTTGTAACTAGTCGCGACCAATCGCGATGAACCGTGATCAATAGCCCCACTTGTGACGGCTTATGATGAATTTTATGACTTAAAATTTAGTATTTTCTGCTATCAGACGAGCTCGCTTCGTGACAAAGTAGAACGTTTAATTGTACTGTCGCAGATGTTTCCGTGTAGACAAATAGTCGACGAGAAAAGCAGAACCGACAACGGTTGAGGAGTTTAACTTTAAATTATAGGGCACAAGATAAACATTTTCTCCAACCTCGCGAGGCTCGCATTTCGTGGGGTTTTACGATAAGTCATCATGTCCGTGGTGAACTCAAGTAGAATTCACAATTAAGATCTGAAGGTAATGCTAAGACTACAAGAAGTAAATGGCGGCGAAGTGACTTTTATGCCAAAACCTTATGTAGCTACAGTACTTCGAAGTCGCTTGAACGATATCTGAGATCATTAGAAGTACTTCGAACATGACAGTAAATCCCCCATTCCCGTGGGTCTTGCAAGCAGTTTCATTGTATCTACTTCGTCAGTGTGAACTTGATAATCTAAACCGTAACGACACGCTTTTGCAAGAAACAAGACTAAAAGAGTTCCACGAGGACACGCATGACAATCTGTTATTGTCAATAAGATGACCACTTGCGATCAATCATAAGTTTAAGAAGTTGTGAGCAGTTGTGAGCAGTTGTGATCATTCGTGATCAACTTTGTGAGGGGTTACGAATAGTCACGACTAGTTTCGTGACCATTCTCGACTAGTCGTGATCAATCACAGTCCGTAAAGACGTAATATAAAGTTGGCGACGTCGCCTCGGTACAGCTTCCTGGTGCCAGTTTTCACCGTATCATCTAAGATATTATCGGCGCCGGACCGTTATGTTCAGTCCTCATACTTCCGTGATGGGGAGTCTACTGGGATGATGTCGGGGCGTATCCAGCAGTGGTATAGGTGGAGGTCAGCGGCCAGATCGTACGCTGCTGCCCGTTGGCACGGCGCTTGCAGGGCAGCACTGGAAAAACGGTCTTTTTTGAATACTGACCCCACAGCCAGATTGTCGCCCAGAATTACGAGGCGCTTTCCGAATGCATTTTTGGAGCCAGTAGCCCATTCCAGTGCT
>JAULCF011207886.1:0-14963 GCA_032361265.1 Devaleraea mollis
CATAACGTCAGTCGAGTTACTTTATTTATCGTCGATCGTTTACTATAATTAACGTCGATCGTTTACTATAATTAACGTCAGTTTCAAAAAAATACTGTTGGGGTTTGTCGCTCCTGTGTATGGCTAAATAATGCACTCTAAAGATACAATAATATTGCAGTATAATTGCAGTGTATAATGTAATCAATTTTTCAATGAAATTCACATTGCGTGCTTTTTTAAAATGTATTTTTCCTTTCGTCGGTGCTATTAAAATAGTACCGACGAAAGGAAAATTATATAAGGGAGCCGTTAACCGGTGGTATTAGGTGAAAGCGTTGAGGTTACGGGAGCACACACTTCCCGCGTTGTAATAGTGCTTTGGGAGCCTGAGCCGGTAACACGTGATGAAAATACGGACTTCCACTTCTTTAGTTCTCACTTTACTAGGATTTTATAGCGCCATTTTACCGAAAATATCTCAAATGTATAAGTGCAAGCACCAAAACAAGAGCTGTCCGGATACTTTTAAAAAGGAGTTCGACGCGATTCGCCATGCTAGGCACTTTGTTTACAAAAGTCTTCCAGTAGTGACCAAAAAGCGGGTATACGACGAGCCGGATGGTCCAGGTGCAAAAGAGAAAGATTCATTTCCTGTAACGAACGGCCGAGGAGGAACTTACCGAGATTATGGTGATATCGAATCTGCTGCACCGACAGAAAATTGCAGATCGTCTCTATTACCCAGACTCGTTCCTTTTCAAGGGACCACTGAAAACTGTGAAATCCCGAATTACCGCATGGACTCAGATGGCGCTCAAGCGATTGACAGGACGAGCGAAGAGAAACAGGCGTCTTTGGAAACCCCTGAAAACTTAGCGTCCACAGTAGGATCTGATCTTCACGCAATGCGTGGAAAGATGTTATCAGCACCATGCATAGAGCAGATATTAAGCATCACTACTGATTTTGAATACCACTCGAGTGTGACCAAAGAACTTTTATATAATATGTACACTTTAAAGAAGCATCAGCGCAAAGTGGAAGAGACGAAGCTGAACTTCAGCTTGAAGTCCTCTGGATTTTCCTAGCAATGAAAACATGACAGGGCCACCAGGACAGGAATTTCGAAACAAAGATGCGCTTTTTGATGATTGGGAAGTTGCGGGAGAAGCTGAAGATGAAAATATTGATGGAGAACCGTCTAGTTACGGTCTTGAGAGTGAAAAGAGTCACAATGAAGAGTCTGCGGAGGCAGTTCTATGGATGATAGATCCAATTGTCTAAATCAAAAAGATGTTGGACATGGCCGAGATTGGGAGGGATATACAGCTGCATGGGAAAAACGAATATGAAAAGGAAGCGAGTGGTGCAAATGTGCGAGTATTTAATGGTCTTATGAGCTCAGATCTTGCTGTTTATGGGTTCAAAAGTGTCTTAGATGCTATAAAGAAAAACAGTTCCGATGACGTTACTTTATTTGACAGGTGCGATGACGAAGAGAGCACACGCCCGATAGTATCTTTTGTCGGTGGCTTGCTATTTTACTCAGACAAGACTAACCCTACTCGCTGGAAAGCATTTTACCCTGTTCACTTGAGTCTCATGAACGTTTCTCAAGACTTCCAGCAACGAATGATCGATGGCGGTCATACTATTGTAGGATTTCTGCCAACTAACATTTCTTCGAAGGGTGGTATGAAGGTGAGAAAAACTCTAAAGCAGCTAATTCTACACAAAAGCCTCTCAAAAATATTTGATCCGATGGCTCAGAAAGCTCTAGCAGGTGTGCTTTGCAAGTTTATGACACTCATATGTCATTTGGTCCTGGCAAATTACAGAACCGACTTTCCTGAGGGCAAGGATGTGTCCGGGACGAGGAATAGCATAAAGACTGCGATGCCTTGCACTGGGTGTGAAGTCAAGAAAGGAGAGTTGTCCAAAAGTTCCGACGATCCAGTTATTTGGCGAAAACACGCGACTGTTAGCGCCCTTCGTTCCGAGGCCGTCGAACTCATTCGGCAAGCGAATGAAAAGGGGGGAGGCTTGGGGCTGGTTCATTGCGTGCTCGCGGTGAGAATGTTTTTAAGGATAATTCTTTATCATCAGTATGTCCATTTTACGAGAATTGGCCTTTTATTGACGGAAGTGTCCACCATTTGCTGGACGCTCACAGACTCTTTGAATTTGAGAGGCTGCACGATCTGCCTATCGGTGTACAGGGAATACTCATCGATGCTACTCTTAACTTTTTAAGGTACAAAAATAGTTTTTAAAGCTCAATGCTGACAGCCAGAGGCGAACCCTGAGCGATGTCTACCCTGCGAGGTATTATTGTTGAGCGCTTGAATATAGTTTTAACTGAAACCCATCACTTTAGCCCTATGCCCGGGGCTCGACTTGACTATTCTGCAAATGGAGGTCTACTGACTTTAGACGGAAAAATTGGAATGCTAGAAGCGAAAGATATGATGAGTGTCCTGACGGTCTTTCTTTTTATGGGCATGATTATTGACAGCTACCTCAGCTTCGGTTCTAAAGGTCACTTTACACAAATTCTGACTCTATACACTATCATAGCTCAGAAAATATATGGGAAGCACGTTGCCGATGACGCGTATTTCCCGAAAAGTGGAATAACAAAACGCGAGCTAAAAGTGCTTCGTGCGCAAATACGAAAGTTCAAATCTCTGGCTTTATCGTTTCTTGGTTCAATTGAAAATTGCGGTCTTGGCGCACACAAAGTACACTTGCTTGATCACGTATACGACGATCTTAAGCGAATGGGTACTTTTCTTGTTATGGCCGCAGATGTATGGGAAGCTGCGCACAAAAAATTGAAAAGTGCTTTTTAATGAAACATCAAAGCGAAACGAGAGCTTCTTGGAGGAGACCATAGCTATGATGCACACCCTGGCATGCGCGGAAGAAGACTACTCTGCATTAAGAAATTCAGTGGACAAAAGTGTATCAGATGAAGCAATTAGCAGGTTGACGGGAAAGAGCGTTGACGTAAAGGACCTTGAAGCAATTCATGATGATTCTGCTGCACTGTGCAAGAGCGGCCCAAAAATGACGCTAGGCAGTCTTGCAGCCGCGAAGAATGGTCGAAGTACAGTATTTCCACGCAAAGTTGCATTGCAAGGCACTGGGCTTCAGTTAAGACCAAGCATACCTGTGAAAATGCCTTCTGCTACTAAACTGAAGTGCGTTGCAGCTGAGCGACAATTAGCAGAGAAATAGGCTTGCAAGGACTTGATATAATTTCCAATCTTATTGAGGAAAAAGTGGGAAATTTGATGGGAATCGAATCTTTTGCTCCTGCCATTCAGAGGAGGCAAGCAATCAGTAGAGATAACATACCCTTTCACATCGCTAGTGTTCAATTGCAGCGAATTTCATCTGGGCGTGTGGCCAGTATGGGTGTGCTAGATTCAACAAGTCTGCGTCTTGATCTTGCGCCTGTATGAGGAAGCAAAGGGACTAAAGAAAGCTCCGGCGGTGCCAGTTTAGTTGCGGTAGAAGAGGGATATCAAAATATACAGCTTGATATGACTGGCGAGCTATTAATGACCATGCGAAACCACGATCGTCGCCAGCTTGATCCAATAGTGGCAAACGGATCATACTATGGAAGAAAACGTTACGATAGCTTACTTCTCGAGTTCGAAGGGTACAAAGCAAATACAATAGGGCCCAAAGATATCGTAACTCAATTTTCGACAGGCAATCGAGATGCTCTTGTTCTACACGCCGCCAAAGCACTCACTTTCTTCAGAATACCTGCTCTGAAATTGATAAGTGAAGAATTGGCTCTGGTGCAGTACTACGAAGTAGCAAAATAGTCAAATGGTTGCGACGTACAAAATATATCCCAGAAGCAGTCGGGGAGACACAAAAGTTCATCAGCGGAAGAGGAATTTGACAATACCTTAAAGTGCGTGCGCCTGCGATGGGAAAGGAAAGATGGTGAGCCCTACCTAGATCTCGTCCCTATTCATTGTTTACGAGGAAAGGTACAGATCTTGCGCTGTTCAAACGCTCTTTCTATGCTCACAGCAAGAAAATACACATAAGACGAATGGGAGAGCGACTTCTTTTATATCAATCGCTTTTGTTCAAGTTCATCGACGAAAGAGTACAATCATAGTGACTCAATGGATCATGCAGATATTTTGTAATTCGTTTCATTCCTTGCCTTACTTCGTAGAGTTGTTGTAGAAGTAAATTGTTCTTTCGGAAGAACTTGAATATAAACCAATTTGCCCCTCTTTCCACTCAGCCAGCGCCTCGCCCTCGACTTCCTGATATCTCCGAACGAAGAACTCCTTTAACATTTTCTCGTCTGCAAGAAGGTGCGCCTGCAACACCGCCACAAGCGTGCCGGCCAGTCGACGAAGATTACCGTTGTCCTGCAGCCACCGGCGGCTGGAAGGCGCCCCGTCGACGGAGATGAAACGGTTGGCGCCATAGAAGAACATAACGCTCATGCGCCATACGGGGAGAGTGGAGAAGGTGGGCGTGCGGTGCGGAAGGCGGAGAGTGGCGAAAGTTTAGGGCAGGGCGCCCAGATGGTGAAGGATTGAGTGTGAGATGAGGACTGCATTTATTGTGGCCAGGACGCGCTCGGGAGGAGAGGAGATGACAGAGAAAGACAGGGAAACCAAGCTTACTCAGCCGCAACAGACATTTAGACGGTGGCGGCAACGCGTCGTAACGTCGCGGGAGCTTCTGGCCTCGGCTGACAATCGCGAGCAGGCTGGAGAGGGTGGAGAGTGGACGGTAACGGTTGAGATGAGTAGCCGTTTGCATTGTTGAAAGATGACACTGTACTGTAAGCGAACAAAACACGGAATCATAAAAATTCTGAATATATTTGAAATGTATCATACTGTCAGCCAAAAGTGACGTTCTGACTTGGCAATCGTCATCGCAGCGTCCGCCGTCATACTCTCCATCACGCGCGCGGCGGCAACCATGCCGCCGACCCACCGACTTCCCACCCGAGCGCCTCAACTCCAGCGTGCCTGCCGAGCGTGACGCGAGCCGTCGTCAACGTCCCGCGGCCTCAGCGGCGCTCGCGCACGAATCTTCGTCATGCGCACGGCAGCGGCAATATCCGCCGACCAACCGACTACCCCCCTGAGCGCCTCAACTGTATTGAGCCTGCCGAGCCTGACGCGCGCCATCTTCAGCATCCCGAGGCCGCCGCAGCGCTCGCACACGACTCTCTGTCATGCGCCCGGCAGCGGCGATATCAGCGCTCGCGCGCGACGTAGCTTCAACTTCGTTCCCATCCAAATGCAGGCTGTGCCCGACTCTCTCGACTTCGGCGTGCGGGGCACGTCGAGCTTTGACTACCGCGATTTTCCCGGCGTTGTGCCGCGCATATTTATCTCGACCCTCCTCCTCTCGTCCCTTAGCTATCGGGCCGATAGCTCTAATTAATCAGAAAAAAGAGCGGTCAGAAAGTACAGCGGTCACAAAGTGCCGTTTACAGTCTATGATTCAATGGAAAGCAAGCCCAGTTTGCTTTGTATGCATTCTTGTTTTCCAGGTCTTCATTCGTAAGAAGATAAAGTAGACGAACAGTTACAGCTACCCGAGTAGTAAAATGTTGTTAAAACAAGTAAAAAAGTATTGTTAAAGCCATACCTCGGGTCGCACTACTGGCAGTAACTCTCAAAAGAAGAAAAGCTGCTGTATTGGAAAGAAGGATCGGAGATGCGGCTATCTTGCTTCAATCAGGGTTGCGGGACTTTTCATTGTATGCCACTATCTCAACAACATTGAAGAAAGTCGCTGAGGTCTAACGAATTCCATCATCATAATAATATCATAATAATGTTTATTAGTGCACAGCACAGATTGGCTCAATTTTTTAATGGATACCGGACGACCATGATACCTTGCAGCACAGAGTATTGCGCACTTTGGTTTGGAGACAAATTTGTGGGCGAATTCTGTCGCGGTTCCTCCTCTTATTCGTGGCCCACAAATTTGTCTCCGAACCAAAGTCGCTATAGCGAATTCTGTCGCGGTTCCTCCTCTTATTTGTGGCCCACAAATTTGTCTCCAAACCAAAGTGCGCTGTTCTCGTAGGTGGATTGCCCTGGAACTGCCAAAATAGCCAGCCTTTATGAAACTAAATTGTTCCCCTTAACTTATCCCTACCTACTGATAAAAGCTATGCGTACAGTAATTAGCAGTAAAATAATATTTTACTAATGATATAGAAATGGCTGGAAAGAATTAAATTATCACACTGTAATGAAAAAGGTACACACTCTCGTCACTTCACTATAGGAAAGCACAACTTAAAAGATTCGATATGTTGTTCTATGGTTATTATACCGTGATCGTAGCATGTTAGTAACTCGTTTCCTCTATTATATTCCGAAATCGTTGCAAATCTTGATCAAGGGAACTGCTCAAATTTCAACGCTAATCTCCTTCGTTGAGGACAAATATCGCCGAACGTCAGTACTGCTGTATGCGTTATCCGCTGCGGAGGCGTCAACTTATCTTGTCTGGCGGATCCAGATATGCAGCTTTTAGATCTCTCAGATGAATCGCTTTGCGCAATTTTCGATGCTCTTGGTGGCCACCGAATCTCAAACACAGAATACCATCGAATCGCAGACTTCGAGGACTCCGATGAAAGGGCAGATCATTCGCCCGTACGCGGTCTGGGAGGCACTTGCGTGCGGCTAAATTTGATTTATCGCAAGAATGTCAACGCCCTAACAGTCCATGAGCGTTCTCACGCACCCGAATGCACTCGTTTAGTCCAGCGCTTCCAAAGTATAAGATTGATCACTCTGCGCTTTGATAAGATGACGAGTTTTCGGTTCTGACCGGGTCCCAATTCGCTTTGTGTGAGGACTTTGGTACGTACAGCTGCGCTTCGCATCGAAGCATTCATGAGTTGTTTCATCACGGATCTCACTCTATCTGTCGGTCAAATTCATGCTTCGTTTATGACGGAATTGCTTCACATCTGCTCAGCTTTAGAGAGATTGAACCTTGACGGCTGTTTGATTCGCATTGACTCTTCTACTGCGGACATTATTGACGAACAGTGCAGCTTCGCTCTCGCTCGAAATTGTACCACCTTCAAGGATTGTCAGTGCAAGAATGTTATTTCTCTGCCGGTCAATCCCGCTTGGTAACTGATATTCGCTGGCTTGACTTGCACAGTATGGCAAAATTAAGCAACCTCAAACTGTCTGGAAGTCTCGATCGCAGGTATTCTGTCTTTTGAAATAGCAGAGCATTCCAATTCATTCGATTTTCTGCACACTTATCATCCTTAATACTGTGCCGAGTACCTGTGCGGGACGAGGACCTTATCGCAGTACTGCCTGAACTTCAAATACTTATGCACTTGAGTGTGAGTAGCTGCTGGCGGCTTTCGTGGCTGTTCCTTCCATATTCATATTTGCCGTTGGGTCTCGAATCTCTAGTCTTATCAGGAACATCGATTCTCGACATTTACTCAACCAAGCTGTTTTCGCAAGGGAAAGGGCAAGTACGGTTGAAATCTTTGGAGGAAAATTTGATGCGTCATTCGCATTTAAATACTATTCCTGGCATAATCGCTGTGTAATTCTTGCAGTCCATCGATCTGTCCAGGACTGGAGTGGAAGGTGGTGAGCTCACGCCGACAATAGCTGAACCGAAAAGGTTGGCGCCGCAGTTTTCTGTGCGGGTCTTCGCTAGCGTGGCGATGTCTTCGGCGAAGACGCGAACGCCATTGACTGCCACTCCGAAGACAACCCCACCATGCCCGACCTCCTATCTCTCCTCAACACCCTCCTCGGAGGAGGGTGTTGAGGAGGGAGAGGAGGGTGAGCATGGTGGGGTTGTATTCGGAGTGGCATAAGAGAAGGAAGGCGGAGGGAAAGAACGCATCGATGGCGACGAAGGGCGGGCAGATGAGACCGTATTCGCGCGCCAGCGTCGCCATACAAATCTGTAGGGCTATTTTAGAGACAGGGTAATTGTAAGCCGTGAATTGAAGGATTACGGCTCACGAGTCCGGCGTAGGGAGGAGAATCTCGTCCGTACGCGGGCAGAGCACGGCGCCAGCGTTCACGCCGACGTTGTCGACGAGGCACTATGCTTGGCGGCGGTGTTCTGCGGCGAGGGCTACAACGATAGGGTCTGCGCTCGGCGGTGGCGCCGGGCCAGAGAGGATGACGCGCGCCGTCTCGAGTTCGAGGCGCGGGGGTGATGGATGGACCGGGGCCGGAGGTGTCACGACAGGCGACGTCTCGAATGTCACGGGTACAGACGACGCGTACGCGTTGAAGTTACACGTCGTCGCGCGCAGGATGGCCGCGATTTGAGCGGCCCGCTGCGCGTAAGTCGCACGGGGATTCTGGGCGGGGGCGCGTGGAGCGGTTTGGCGGGTCTGGCGGGCGCTGTCGGTTGGGCGTGCCGAACGGGCGCCGTCGGTTGAAGATGTGCGGGTTGTGGTCGTGGCCGTCGTGGGACGGGCCGGTGGCGTTTTAGGGCGTTTTTGCGGGCCATCCCGCAAACCGTTTCACGTGAAACCGGTTCTAGTGCGTCAGGTACGGTCAGCTCTTCGCGCTGGGATAGACTCTCGGCGCGCGTCAGAGTTCTTCGGTGCGTTTCTGTACAGAAGAAGAGCGGGGAGAAGAGCGAGGGTCGGTCGGACGGTCGGTCGGACAGCGGACTGTCGAATTTATTTGTAGAGTATGTCGGAGATATATCTATAGGCCTACGATAGAGCCCGCCGCGCCTATCGCACCCAATAGTACCGGTCCAGCTAAGATAGGCAAGTGTATCCTATCTTAGCTCGTCGACTGCCTTACCCTAAGAAATCCTAGACCAGTAACTGGGTTAACCTCCATGACGAAGAGTTCTAAAACTGAATCTAACAAATTCAACGAAAGCTCTTTTATCGCTGCTTTACTCAGCCAGATAAGCCGGCGAGCTTGGCTATATTTACTAGAAACTTTAGTACTCTGTCTGCTCTAGAGAACTGCTTGAATATGGACTCTCTTGCGCTTGTTTTGAGGATGCACTCTATGCTCGTCTCGCTACTATTCCTGCGCCCTCAAATATCACTGTGCTTTGCCTGCTTTGCCCTTCTGGAGAACTCCCAGAGGGGAAAGCAAGAGACATTTTAAGGGTTCACTGTGATCCGGCAAAATACCTCCATCTTGCTTGATCCAGTCTTCAGCGGAGCATGAACACTCTGAGATCTCCGATCAGAGAAGTCTAAAGTGACGAGCGACACGAAGTTGAACAAGTTAACACGTTTAGGTCAGTTTACTGAATCTTAAGCTTGTATGTATCGGAAAAAGATCGGGATATGAATCTGGGACATGGCCTTCGATTCTAGGGCTATCACCAGGCCTGACTAAATCAGGACTTTCAGCAAAAAAGTCCTGAAATACCTAATTTAACTTTTGAGAGAGGCCCAATAACTCACTTTAAGCTAGCTTACAAAGGTGTGTTAGCTGGCTATCAAAGCTTTAAAACCTTTAAAGGCTCCTGATCGGGGTCACGTGGCAAAGCAGACGGAAATGTGGTCCACGGCGACTATGATCTCGATCCCCAAGGTAATGAGTGCATGAACTGGCGCTACACTCTTCCAGCAGCTCTCCTGACGTTAATGACATGCAGTTCCGCCCGTTTTCTTCTGCTTCAAGAGTTCTGCGAAGGATTTACCGTTGTTTTCCCAAACACGGCAACTGATGAGTCTGATTTTTCTTTACTTGGATGGGAAAAGGATGATTATCGATCGAAGTTCGAACTTCATTTGGCGATTTCTCACTGGAAGACATCCTGCAGTGCAAACAGTACTCAGAAGTTAAATTTTTGAAGTAGCTCTTATTAGCTTTTCGTTTTTATGCATTATTATTTCTGCTGGCCCGTTCGTAGGTCCTTTTTCTCTTGTAAAATTATTCGAAGCTGCAAGAAGTACCTAGCTTTCGAAGCCATCTACTTGAAGTACATAGCAATAAGTTATCGCAGCTTACTAAGCTTCGACTTTGAATGGCTAAGACTATCAGAGGAGAATTCCTGAAAGTCCTGAAATAGCATTTGGGAAAGTCCAGAATTAGCTTATGTTTGGTAAATCAGGACTAGTCCTGATTTGGTCAGGCCTGGCTATCAGTCTTCCACGCTGTTCTCATTTCAGGCGGTTAAGCCGGAGACCTCGTGGGACTGTAACGAGTCAAATTCTTTCTTTTCTCCGTACAGTCGCAAACGCGTGGCTCTCAGCCACTCTAGAGAATCTACAGTTTTTCGCAGCCATTCTTGAGTGCTGCGACTTGACCCCGAGTGGAAAAATTAGTGTACGCTGAAGTTTTCAGGATATTCGCCTCATAACCCCCACTTCGTAGTACACTATAGATCTAGAACTGAGACAAGTGGCCCCAATCGGACTTAGTTTCGGGCCTGCCGGCCCAATTTTTCAAGTCGTAAGCGGCTACTACGACCTCGAGTACCTCGGACTCTTTGAACCACACAAAGCCGTTCTGGCCAACAGTCCGTAACTTGAATTCGCGTTCTTGACCGCCTCCCCGCGAGTCTAATAAATTTCTCAGTATTATAGACGAGTCTGGGAACATTCCCTCCGCAGGATCCCCACTTTAGGCTTGCATGCTTCTTGCTCGCCGTAAGCGGTTGACATGCGTTATTGCTATTGCTCCGTTCACAACCCTCTTGATCATGTAACCCAAATTTGACAACTTCCCTATGATCTTGTACGGCCCGAACCATGGCGGCCGTATTTTCTCCCTGTGCAATTAAGGCCTAAGATATTAAAGACATAAAATTCTTCTCCTACCTTGTAACTTTGCTACCTTACTGCTTTGTCGTAGTCCTTAGCGGCTTTGGTTTTTGCCTTCTTGCCTTCTTACTCATATCAAAAAAATCCTCATGCATTCTTCGTAACCTTACAGCTAATGGTGCCGAGTCTGCTATTTCGTCTATCCGGTACTGGAGGAACATGCCGTGGTCGATCTCAAAGAGCTGTGCTCCAAACATATCCTCTTACAGTGACTTCCGGGTTGATCTGTGCTGGGAGCTATTGTACTGGAAAGTTACTAAAGGTACAAGATCTGTCCACTGCTCTTAATAGATGAGCTCATTTTGCAGCATATCTACTAGTGTCTTGTTGTATCTCTCTACCTGGCCATCGGTTTGAGGGTGATGGGCTGTGGTCGTAACATTCTTGGTGCCTATAAGCTTGCACAATTCGCCTATGACACCTCCTATCATCTGAGTACCTCGATCGCTGAGTAACTTTTCAGGTGGCCCAAAGATCGAGATCCATTTTTCGAATAAAGATCGAGCCACTGTTTTAGCCTCTTCGTTCTTGATCGGGGCGCTGATCGTGAACCTCGTAAAACAATCGCCGATCACTAGTAACTTTTTGTAACCGTTAGGGCTGGGGCTGAGCTCCATGATATGCATAGCGATCTTTTCGAAACGGCGAGTTACTTGGTGCACTTACATGAGTGCTTGGGCTGGGGGCTTGGCTCTTCCTAGTCTCACCATCTCGCATCTTAGGCATTTTTTGACGTGCTCCTTTAGATCTTCTCTCCAACCCGGCCAGTAAAACTTAGCTATTAATCTTACTGCAGACCTCGTTAGCCTAAAGTGTCCCGCATCGGCGTCCCCATGTATTCTATTTATTGCTTCGGGTCTCAGAGTCTTAGAGATGATAAATCTGGGGCCAGTTTTAGTGACCATCACTAAGAGTCCCTCTTCATTGACAAGCCAATTATTTTAAAATAGGGCATTCCCTTGATGCTTTTTCATCTAAATCTCCCCATTCTGCTACTTGGGCAGCTAACGTTGATGTTACTCCCCAACTGCTTTTTGATATTTCTCCCACTACTTCGAGACATCTCGTGCACAGAAGTGTTTTTGAGTCGAAGCTGTAGCGGCTCAATGCGTCTGGGACTGCCAGAATAGTGCTATCTCCAGGCGCATAGTTCACCGTAAATTCAAAATCTTTTCGCTCTAGTAACCAGCGGGCCAGGCGAGGACGGGGATGCTGCATATCTAGTAACCACTTCAAGTCCGTGTGATCGGTTATGATCTCAAAAGTTTTTCCATCTAGGTAAGACGAGATCTGTCGTAGTGCGAAAATGATCGCTCCAGCTTCGTTTTCAGTTGCTATGTATCTAGTTTCAGGGCCTTTGAGCTTTCTAGAGAGGAACATCACTGGGCTGAACTCGTCGGGGGCTTGTTTTTGTTACAGTACTGCTCCATAACCTACCCCCAAGGCGTCTGTGATGAGTCTCTTGCGTTTTCCTCTCTCGTAAGCCACTAATAGCCTGTGGCTTCCTAGTTCTTCTCTAAGGTCGGTAAATGCATCTGCTTGTGCATCTCCCCATTTATCTTGCCAGCCAAAAGAAGTGTATGTTTTGGGACTTAGGTTGTTTCTTGTTCCAGCTTGTATCTTTAGCATGTCATAGAGCGGGGCCATGCGATCTGCCGCGCATTCTATGTGGCGCGAGAAAAATTGCACTACCCCCAAGAACGACAGTAGCTAATAGCTAGTTAGTAAATGCCGTTAGTAGGGACCCGGTAATTTTTCATCGCCATCCGGTGTGAATTTTACGGGAGCATATGGTTATAACCTATTTCGAAACCTAGGCCTTCCATCTTGGAGACTCCGAGAGTACACTTTCTCACCTTCATCCTTATATTTTTCCCACAGAAGCTTGAACACCTTTCTTAAAGCTTCAACTTATTCTCTTTCCTCGTTTGTTGCTACTGATACATCGTCTTGATAAGCAGCTGCCGACTGCCACAAGTATTTCCCTAAGGTATTTTCTATTATTCTCTGGTAAAAAGGCCCTGCGTTTCTAAGGCCCATGGACATTCTTGTAAATTGCATAAGGCCCATTGATGACTTGACAGCTGTCAGGTATCGATTAGACGGTCTGAGATCCACGATCCAGTAGCCATCTCTCATATCCATAGCGGAGAACACTTTTCGCTTAGAGAGCCAATCTACGATCTTGTTCATGCTCTCTAATCGCTGAAAATTAGTCCAACTTGCATGTGTTAAGCCAATAAGATAGTTTTCTAAAGGAAATTTATAGATCACAAGCCAATGTTAAACGGTTTATCATATTTATTTTAAGTTTGGAAAAGCGTTTCAATAAAACATCCCGGAGGGTTTCCTAAACCATCTTGGTGTAAAATCGCATACTAATTTAAAAAAGAAGTAAAGACACATTTATAAAGTTTATTTGATGCGACATATTTTGTTTATGGATATGAGTCTCTGATGGTTGCTGCGTTGATGGGGCGAAAATCGCTGGCTGTGCGTATCTCCGGACGGCCTGGGCGTCTAGTGTTTTCTTCGGGGCGAAAACATTTTTCACTCCTATCGGAGACTCACTTTATTCTACGATTCCTGCTTCTAGATGTTTTTTAAACTGCTCTTGTTCAATTTCCTCCTCTCTAGGAGATTTTTTACTTCTTTTCTGGCTAAGACGCATGATGTCTGTGTATGGCTCGAGTTTGATTCTAAACTTCCCATCTGCGATCAGGCCTACACCGCGGAAAATCCCTCTATCTTCAAGCAAGAGGGCTCTGAGATCTGATCGCACATCTGCGCTCTGGATTCCTGGACACCTCATTGCCTTGATTTAGGTTACAACAGGGTCCAGTTCTGGTGTACAGTCAGGGAGGCGGGTGTACGGGTCTGCATTACCGGCTATTTGGAGCACATCCTCACCACCTGAGGTGTCAAGATACGCCCTGAGAAATTCTTTGCCTGTATGTCTATGCGCCTCCTGAAACTACCCATGCCCGTTGAGGGATCTAGGGTCAGCCTAACTCCGATGAGGAACTTTCTCCCCAGAATTACTCCTGAAGGTAAATGACTCATTATCTTCGCTCTGGTGAGGAATGATCGGGACCACAGAGTAAAGTTCACAAGCGTATCTCAAATGCTCCCGAGGCGCCGCGAAGTCGGAGTCTTCCTCAAAAAAAGTCGCTGCACTCCTCGCAGGTAGCTCCTCTTTCCTCATGCTCTAGATTCTCGCACCATAAAGGTAGCTCCGGTGCTAAAATACTTCCTTTGTCTCGACATATATCACAATGGTGATCATATATGTATAGGCAGGACTCATCAGTATAGGAAGAAGTTTTTTTAGGGCTTGACGTACACTTATACTTATTCTGAGCTAAGTTCCTAGAGGTAAGTTTATGCTGCGGCTTGGAAATGGCGCCGACCACATAAGAGTGGAGGAGGGCTGGGGCGGCGAACTTGACCTTCTTCTTTATGAGGGAGGAAGAAGGAGCTGGGTTGCGGTGCCTTGCGTCCTTGGGAGCCCCACGAGACGTCTTCTGCCGGCTTGGTTTTTCTTTTCGAATACGTTCGCCCGCGGCGACCTTCTGGATGGCCGTGGGTCGTGGCGTTCTTTTGACGACGGCAGGAGATGTATTGGGGCTGCTAAGAATGTTTGGCTCCTGTTTGGGTGGGGGAGGACCACCCCCACCTAGTTTTTCGGAGACTTGCTGGTCGACTGGTTCCTGCGGCCACCGGGGCGGTCTGGCTGTCTGACCGTTCACGTTCGCAGACGACGCCGCGGGAACTGGCCAGGTGCCCCATCATACGGCACCTGAAACAAGTTTTCGCCGCCGTAAAACTAAATGGAAGGACGTCGTTTAGAGGGCCATTGGGGCTCTCCAATGTACATGTGTCCTGCTGCCTCCATGTCTTGAGGTCCTTGGAGCTCTCCGAGTGCTGTCGTTGATGCTCACGGAGCCCGGCGATCTCCTCGGCGGAGTCCTCGTTCATCATCTGCAGATCTTCGCGACCTCGGGACCAGGGTTCCTTTCGGTCGGTAGTAACCGAAATTTGACCGTTCACCGTTCCGTTTTGGGGTTTTACAACCAAATATCTGGTTCGATTCTTCGGTTTCGGCTAGGCGTTCAGTTAGGTAGCATCGCATATTTTAGCATCACGGTCGGGAATT
>JAULCF011208997.1:0-14289 GCA_032361265.1 Devaleraea mollis
ACCCCGACCCGGTGTCGGTGCGCCACGTGATCGGACACTTCGTGACCGACTTGTGCCTTGGGGCCATCGCTCCTGCGTTGCCTGGCGTCGTGCCAGCCGAGGGCGCTGGTGCGCTCTGGAACTTCCAGGCTTCGGCCCGCAGCGCCGACCCTTCACAGATGCTGCCGCCGGTCGAGCTTCTGATGTTCAACAGTGGCGGGACCGGCGCCCGCCCGACACTCGATGGCCTCACGGCGACGGCGTTCCCCTCCGGCGTGATGACGATGAGCACCGAGGCCACCGAACAGATCGGCCCGATCGTGATCTGGCGTAAGGAGATTCGTGAGGGCTCCGGCGGCGACGGCGAGTTCCGCGGCGGGCTCGGCCAGATCATCGAGATCGGCCCATCTGACGGCTACCAGTTCGAGTTCTCTGCGATGTTCGACCGTGTCGAAAACCCGGCCAGGGGCCGAGCCGGGGGTGAGGACGGAGCGGCGGGCAAGGTCTACCTCGACGACGGCTCACCCTTTGCCACCAAGGGCAAGCAGACCGTGCCAGCAGACCGTCGCCTCATCATGGAGCTTCCTGGCGGCGGCGGTTTCGGCAACCCGGCAGACCGCGATCCCGCAGCGATTGCCAACGACAAGGCTCAGGGCTACACCAAATGAACGCACCACCCACCCAGCCGGTGATCGCCACCCCACGGCAGACTTCCTACGACGTCGTCATCATCGGTGGTGCCATCACCGGCTCATCGATTGCCTCGTTCCTCGGCACCAACCCCGATTTCGACGGCTCCGTTCTGGTGGTCGAACGGGATCCTGGGTACGAGAACTCCTCGACCGGTCGAACCAACAGCTGCATGCGCCAGCAGTTCTCCAACCGGGTGAACATCGAGATCTCGCAGTTCGCCGCCGACTACGTGCGGAACTTCCGTTCGTACTTGAACGATGACCCCGAGGTGCCCGACCTCGCTGTCGACCACTTCGGCTACATGTACTTGGCCGACGACATCGACTTCGCGAACACCTTGCGAGAGAACGTCGCCGTGCAGCAGTCGATGGGGGCGGGAACGAAGGTCATGACGCCAGCAGAAATCGCTGCCGACTACCCGTTCTACAACCTCGCCGGCATCATCTGCGGCAGCCACAACCTGGTGGACGAGGGCTACTTCGACGGTGGCACGATGTTCGACTGGATGCGCAGGAGCGCCAGGCGCAACGGGATCGAATACGTCACCAATGAGGTCGCCGCCATCGGCGTCAACAACCAACGAGTGACCCATGTCGAGCTGGCCTCTGGCGAGAAGATCACCTGCGGCACCGTGATCAATGCCGCCGGGCCGCGTGCGGTCCTGGTGGCCGAGATGGCCGGCCTGCACCTGCCCGTGGAACCTCGACGCCGATACACATTCATCTTCCAGGCAGCCGAACCCATCGAGGGTTCGTTGCCGCTCACCATCGACCCCTCCGGCATCCATGTCCGCACCGATGCCGGCGCCTACATGGCCGGTTGCACGCCGGACCACGACCCGGCGGTCGACTACGACGACCTCGACTGGGTCGATCGCGACATCTGGGAAGACAACGTCTGGCCGGCCCTGGCCAATCGCATTCCGGCATTCGAGCGAGTGAAGATCACCTCGAAGTGGACCGGCCACTACGCCCACAACACCGTTGACCAGAATGTGATCATCGGCCCGCACCATGACGTGAAGAACTTCATCTTCGCCAATGGGTTCTCCGGTCATGGGCTGCAGCAATCTCCCGCCATTGGTCGCGGCGCTGCCGAACTCGTGACCTACGGCGAGTACCGAACCATCGACATGACACCACTGGGCTATGACCGAATCGTCGCCGCACGGCCATTCGTGGAGACCGCAATCATCTGACTCGACCGCGAGTCTTGCGTTGCCACCCGTGCCGGGTCTTAACTTGTCACTTGCTCTCTGCGGGATCGGGTGTGGCGGTGTTACGTCGAGCAAGTGACAAGTTGAGACCCGGCATCATTGGGCTGGCGAAGTTTCTGTTGCAGTTGGCGTTTGCCTTGTTCTCGGCGACCTTGGTGGTGCGACTAGCGATCGAGCTCAGCATCGAAGGCGGCATCCAGAGCATTCTGCTGCAGCCGGGGACACCACTGGATGCCCCAGGGGTCGAGCCGATCGTCGAGGCCTACCGGCTCGACCAGAGCCAGTTCATGCGGCACATTGGCTGGCTCGGCGATGCGCTCCGGGGCGACTACGGCACCTCGTTCCGCAACCGCGGCCAACCGGTCAGCACGCTGATCACCCCACGCCTTCCGATCACCTTTCAGCTCTCGATGGTCTCCCTCGCGCTCGCCATCGCCGTCGGAGTGCCAGCGGGCGTTGCGGTCACGGCGCTCCGGGGCCGACGATCGAGCCGAGTGCTCGAACTGGCCGTCGACGTCTCTCGATCGGTTCCCGTCTTTGTGCTCGCACCGTTTCTGGCGCTCGTCTTTGCTTTGAACCTGGAGTGGTTTCCGTTCATCGGCTGGGAGCGGCCCACGGTGTCACTCAGCGGAAACATCCGCTCGATGACGCTGCCAGCGATCTCCCTCGCTCTTCCCGAAGCTGCCGTCATCGCCCAGCTCGTCAAAGCTGGACTCCAAGAAGTGAACGGACAGGAGTACATCGTCGCTGCACAGGCGAAGGGTCTCAGCCGTCGACACGTCTTCGTGCATCACGCACTTCGGCCCGCGTCACTCACGACGGTCACACAGATCGGTTTGATTCTCAGCTCACTGCTGGGTGGCGCCGTGATCGTCGAACAGATCTTTGCGATCGGCGGCATGGGTGTCGTGCTGTTCGAGTCGGTCATCAACCGCGATCTCAACGTGTTGCTCGCGACGACCCTGTATCTCACCGGCCTGATCTACTTCATCCGGGCGCTGTCCGACGTGGCCTACCGCTACCTGGATCCCCGCATCAAGTAGAGCGGTCACCTTCAGGCGGCTCGATCTTGGGCGTTTCCTGCGGGGAACGTGGCCATCACGACCAGTGCGGAGACGACATACATGGCGGCGATGTAGCCCCATGCCCAGCGATACGCCGACAGGTCGAACTCGTCGACCCCAGTGGCCAGCAGAGCAATCGTGATCGAGATTCCCAAGGCGTAGGCGGCCTGACGAACGGTGTTCGTCGTGGCGCCAGCCACACCGAACTTGGCCGGCGGGATGTCGGCCAAGCCAGCACTGGACCAGGTCGCAACCGTCAGCCCGATCCCGATGCCGGAGATCAACGTGAGTGGGACGAAGACCGACCACACCGCTGGCTCAGCGCCGATGAACAACACGAGCGAGCCGTAGCCAACAGCGCACATCAGGCAGCCGATTCCCAACACCCAGCGGTGTCCCACCCGGTCGGCGAGCGAACCAGTGAGTGGGCTGATGATGGCGGCGAGCAGCGGCCCAGGCACAAAGGCAAGCCCGACTGTGGTGAGGTCCTGCTGCCAGAAGTCTTGAAGCACGATCGAGTTGACGAGGGCTCCCGAGGTGAACGCCAAGCCGTAAAAGGCCACCCCTGCATTGGCGCTGGCAAACGAGCGGAAGCTGAAGAGCTCCATGTCGAGAAGTGGCTCAGGGTGTGCTCTTGATCTCTTGATCAGCACCGGGAACAGCATCAGACCGACAAAGAAGAAGGCCCAGACTCGAAGGTCGCCGAGGCCCCACTGCTCGCTCTGGATGATGCCGAACATCATCAGACCAACAGCGAGCGTTCCGATCACGACGCCGAGGCCATCGATCTTGCCCGTCGCGTCCGGATCCTTCGACTCCCTCAGGAACTTCGGCGAGATGATCAAGACGATCAGCGAGAGCGGGACATTGATCAAGAAGATGGCCCGCCAGCTGAACGCTTCGATCAGGACCGAGCCGAGCGCCGGGCCGACGACGGCACCCAGAGCGCCAGTGGCGCCGGCGATACCAATGGCGGTGCTTCGTCGGGCAGAAGGGAACTCCGGGAGCATCACGGCGAACGACGACGCTGCGACAACCGCCCCGCCGATGCCCTGGACGATCCGAGAGAAGATCAAGAAGGAGACCGAGTCGGCAACGCCACACATGGCGGAACCGACCATGAACAGAGCCACGCCAGGCAGGAAGACTTTCTTTCGGCCGATGCTGTCAGCCACACGACCGGCAGCGAGGAGCAGGGCACCAACGGCGATGTTGTAGCCAGAGATGATCCAGCTCAAGGTGACGCGATCGGCTTGGAGGTCATCCTCGATCGAGGGGAAGGCCACGTTCACTGCAGAGATGTCGATCACCACGAGGAAGGTCACGAGGGTGGTGACCGCAAGCGCCAACCACGCTTGCCTGGTGATGACGGTGTCGACCGGATCAACCGATGGTGCAACGGTCATCTGGATGGCACGACGTTCAAGAGGGCGAGCATCGTCGGACACTACCGACAACACATCCCCAGGGTTCAGTTGGGCGGGTGTGATTCCGCGGCCAGTCGAGCAGTGACCTCGGTTCCACCGTCGCTCCCAGCGGAGAGGATGAGGGAACCGCCAACGCCTTCCATCCGCTCCTTCATCAACGCGAGTCCGAAGTGCATCCCTCCGAATGTGAGCGCATCGCTCATGCCGACGCCATCGTCGGTCACACGGAGTTCAACCGCTCCAGCGACTTCACGGAGGTCGATGACCGCAGAGGACGCTCCGGCGTGAAACGCCACATTCGCTACAGCTTCGCGTCCGACGAGGAACAGCGTGTTCGCGTCGTCGCGTCCGAGCGGACGGTCCACCTGATCGATCACCTCGAAGGCAACGCCCGTGGGTCCGAGCAGCCGCTCGGCGACCTGACTCAATTCGGAACCGAGACTGCGATCACCCAATTCTGGCGGCTGCAGAGTCGAGGCTGCCGAGCGCAACGTCTCAATCGTCGATTGCAAAAGATCTTGAGTCACCATCCGGCTTTCAGCCAACGATTCCGGAGCGGCATATGCCTCGAGCCCAAGCCTGATCTGAAGAGCAGAGAGGTCTTGGATCGGCCCATCGTGTAACGCCCGTCCCAATCGCTGTCGCTCGGCTGCCTCGCTGAAATGCAACCGTTCTCGCGCCATCTTCACATCACGACGAGCTCGGCTGATCTCGGTCACATCGCGGAAGAGATGCAGATCGGATTCGTCATCGATCGGAGAGATCCGATGCTCGAGGATGTTGCCGTTGACACTGATGAGCTCGGTTGGCGTCACACTGCCGGCTTCAGCGGTCGAGACGGGATCGGTCGACAATCGGGGAGGAGCGTGCAAGGCCAACGAGTCCTCCAGGTGTTCGAGCGCTGGCGGAATCCAGGAGGCGCGAATCCCCGTCACCTGTGATCGCACTGCGGCGGCATCGGGTAGGGCTCGCAGAATGGCAGCCAGCTGCTGTTGATCATCTGATGCTCGAGTCGCATGAGCCGAAACGACCAGGGCGACAACAGCCACCGCAGCGTTGAAGATCTGCACCTGGACAACGGGATCGAGCCCGCCAGCAAAGAACGGGCCAGCCCCGGTGCCCGACAGCGAGGTCGCCAAGACAACAACAACCAATGCGACCGGTGCGCTCAGCCGCAAGCCAAAGCGAATGCTGATCCAGCACACGATGGCTATGACGACGTAGAGCACCGGCACCTCGATGCTGAAACTCAGCACGGTGAACCCAACAGCAGCCACGACCTGTACTGCCGCCTCCGCTCGCCGCTTCGAGGTCATCTCGATCAGCCATGGCGAACGATGCGCAACAACGAGTGGTATCACCACCAACAAGCCAACGAACTCGCCGAAGGCCCACTGCTCCCAAGCGTCGACCCGTGAACTGATGACCGCTGAACTCGTGTCGATCGCAGCGATGGAGGCGCCAGTAACAGCAATGACGATGAACCGGCCGACCAAACTCATGGCCTGTCGAGTTCGGCGAATTCCTTGGTCCGTGTGGATGAGTGGACCAAGGAGAAGCCAGGCGATCACCAGTTCCACAGCAACAGACGTTCCGGGCACCAAGAGACTTCGCAGTGTTTCGTCGAAGAGCCAGAGGCCAGAGAAGACGTTGCCAACGAGGCCTGCGCCGACGAACACCGCTGGCCAAGTGTTGCGGCCACCGAACAGGCCGATGGCAACAGCGGACGCTGTCGCCAACCAGAGCGGGATCGGCAACAGATCGCCGCCCCACGCAATTGCCGCCCTTGCCAGGGCCAGAAACACCAGCCCAGACACCGTTGCATACATCACGCTCCGGAATGCTGAATGTCGCGCCGCCTCATGCACGGAGGCGACAGTACCGGAAACCTCAACGCCGAGGGAGAGCTTCGACTCTGTCGGCTAGTTCTCCCACCCGACGCGCACCAGGCCAGCGCGAGCGGCAAGCACGACAGCTTCGAGCTGCGAGCGGGCACCCAACTTGTTGAGGATCGAGGCAATGTGGTTCCGGCTCGTGTTGAGCGACAAGAACAGCTCTTCGGAGATGTCGGTGGCGTTCTTGCCGCTGGCCAACAGTGCGAGGACATCGCTCTCGCGGCCGGTGAGCGTGGCCCCGATCCGTGTCAGACCGCTGTCCATCACCTGGGCGAGGATGTCGTTCGGGAAAACAGCTCCACCGCGACCAACGGTCATCACTGCGGCAATGACCTGTTCGAGCGAGCGCCCCTTGCTGATGAAGCCACTGCAACCAGCGTCGAGTGCCGCGGTGACGCCACGCACGTCGCCGGTGCCGCTCATCAAGAGCACCCGGGCGTCGAGTCGTCGCGTGGTCTCGCCGACGACCTCGGTTCCGAGCCTTCCGCCGAGTTCGAGGTCGGCAACGAGGACGTCGATCTCGAGGTCATCTGCCGCTGCCTCGAGGTCGGCGAGGTGCGTGAAGGTACCAACGACTTCGATCTCTTCTTTGGTCGCCAAACCCAGCGCGATGCTCTCGAGAAGCAGCGCATGATCGTCCAAGATGCCCACCCGCAAACGTTTCACTCCCCACTGTCTAGCTGATGAATTCTCACCACGCTGATCAGTGTGAATTGGTGTGTTCGGGATTTGGGCCGCCTGTCATGATCCTTAGGTGCCCACCAACGCCCGAATTGCCTCCGCTCGTTTCCACCGAGCCGGCAGTGCTGCGTATGGCCCCGGCGGCCAAGCAGTGGCCAGCTTTCTCCAGACACTCACCGGGGACGACTACGCCATCGTGGAGATCGAGCGGGATGAGGGCCGTTTCAGTCTCATCCTCGATCCGGAGTGGATCGAGCTCGCTCGAGCCAGTCAGGCCATCAGCCCTGACCTCATCAGCGACATGGGACTGCCGCGCAACACCCTGCGGGCGGTCGTCGAAGGCTGGGTCTCGGATTGGTCCGAAGCCACAGCAGATCTTTCGGTCGAGCATTCAGCCGACCAGATCCCTCATCTCCGGTTGACGGGACTCCGCCCCTCGCCAACCGGCGCCGACAGAAACGCACGGCCTCACTGAAGGTCGGCATTTCTGAGGTCAGTCGCCGGTCCCAATGCTGCCGCCCTGGGATCGGCGCTGCCCGGCGATTGTTCGTCCTGCGCCCCAACCATTCTGTTCCAGAGCAAGCAACATCGCTGCCAGGTTCTGGTCGCGTGCACGCTCGAGTTCACGAATACTGAGATGACCTGACTGCTCGTCGGACTGCCTTGCGATGGTCTCGATCAACTCCTCGGTGAGTTCCGGGGTGTCCATCAGCTTGGTCCATGGCCAGTCCAGGCATTCTCCGAACTGGGCGATGAAGTGGCGCATACCGCCGGTACCACCCGCAATGCGGTAGGTCTCGAACAGACCCATCTGGGCCCAACGGAGCCCGAATCCGAAGCGGATGGCGTCATCGATCTCTTCGGTGGTCGCAATGCCGTCATTGATCAGCCAGAGCGCTTCACGCCAGACGGCTTCGAGCAGGCGGTCGGCGATGTGGGCATCGATCTCGGCGCGCACCCGCAGCGGGTGCATACCGAGACTGCGGTAGATCGTCATCGCCCGGTCGACGACGACTTCAGTGGTCGACGTTCCGGCAACGACCTCGACCAGAGGCAGGAGATAGACCGGGTTGAAAGGGTGGCCGACGATGAGCCGCTCGGGGCTCGCCAGGGGCTCGGCCAGGACCGACGGCTTGAAGCCAGAGGTCGATGACGCAATGATCGCGTCTGCGTCTGCGGCGGTATCGATCGCCACGAGTGTGGTGTGCTTGATCTCGAGGCGTTCGGGAACGCTTTCGACGATGAGGTCTGCACCGGTCACGGCGGCCTCGAGCGTGTTGGTGATGGTGAGCGAGCCGACCGCATCGGGCATCACGCCGAGGGCTTCCCAGCCCCGCACGGCGTTGTCATGCACCTCGTCGATGATCGTGGCAACGGTCGGCGACGGATCGAAGACGCGCACGTCGACACCACTGAGCCGAAGCCTGGATGCCCAACCAGCACCGATCACGCCGCAACCGACCACCGCCGCCGAGCTGAGCAACGAGGTCGCCGACGGAATCTCCGGTTCTGACGTCGCTGCGTCAGCCATGACGGTTGAGCTTCAGATCCGAGCGGACGTCGTCAGGTGTCTTGATCGTGTAGCCGATGTTGTCGAGGATCTCGACGGCTCGCTCGACGAGTTCGCGATTCGTGGCGAGGTGACCGCGGCCCAGGTAGAGATTGTCTTCGAGGCCGACCCGAACGTTACCTCCAGCGATTGCAGCGAGAGCGACGTATTCGAGTTGGCGGCGGCCGATCGAGAACGCGCTGAAGGTCCAGCTGTCGGGGATGTTGTTGACCATCGCCATGAAGGTGTTGATGTCGGGCGGGGCGCCCCACGGAATCCCCATGCAGAGCTGCACCATGACGGGGTCCTCGATGAGTCCCTCGTCAACGAGTGACTTGGCCTGCCAGAGGTGACCGGTGTCGAACGCTTCGATCTCGGGACGAACGCCGAGGTCGCGGACCTGTGCTGCCATGGCCTTGAGCGTGGCGGTCGTGTTCGTCATCACGTAGTCGCCCTCGCCGAAGTTCATCGTGCCGCAGTCGATCGTGCAGATCTCGGGCCGGGTGAGACGAACGTGCTCGAGCCGTTCGGTGGCGCCAGCCATGTCGGTACCGGCCTCGTTCACGGGGAACGGCTGCTCGGCAGAGCCGAGGGTGAGGTCGCCGCCCATGCCCGCAGTGAGGTTGATCACGACATCGGTGTCAGACGCACGGATGCGCTGGACGACGTCGGCGTACAGCTCGGGGTCGCGTGCGGGGGCGCCGGTCTCGGGATCACGAACATGGATGTGAACCACGGCAGCACCGGCCTCGGCGGCTTCGATGCAGTCATTGGCGATCTGCTCGGGGGTGAAGGGGACCTTGTCGGATTTTCCGACCGTGTCACCGCTGCCGGTGACAGCGCAGGTGATGAAGACTGAACTCATGGGGACTCCGAATTGATGGGGTGCGTGGGAAGGGTCGCCGAGGAAGCCGAACGACGGTGGCCGAGGACTCGAAGGCGGGAATGGATGTCGTCGTGGTCGGCGTAGCAGCCGCGAAGGTGGCGTTTGCCCGAGGACTCGAACGCGTCGCGTCCGTGCAAGACACGCCGGTTGTCGAAACCAATGAGGTCGCCCGGCTGGAACGGGTAGCGGATCTGGAAGCGCTCATCGCGAGCAACATCAGCGAAGACACGCAGCGATTCGTAGGCCCGAGGGATGTCAGCCGCGTCCATCATCGGCGCGGACCGCACGGGGTAGAAGGCCCGCAGGGTCAGGGGTGAACGACCATCCACGTGGTCGATGATGGGGCCGACCCAGCGGTGATCAGCATCGGGCGACCGATTGCCGAACGCCCAAGGAAGCGTGGTGAGGGCCTCGTAGGCCTCGGGGTGTTCACGTCGGATGGCATCAACGATGGCGAGACCATCGGACTGGCGAGACCAACCACCCTCGACCGTGTTCTCGATGCAGTGGAGGAACTGGAAACCCGGCGGCACTTCTCTGGTGGGGAGGTCAGTGTGTTGGCCGAGATCGAGGCCGGTGTTTGCTGTCGAATCCGGATCGGGCGACGCCTGAACGCTCCACACGAGACCGAAGTTGGTGTCTCGAATCGGACCGACACTGCCGACGAGGTCGCCGACGAAGTCCAGCGTCGTCGGCGTGTTCGACAGACGGCAGAGCCCATGGGTGACGAGGGTGAGGAGCCACTCCTCGAGCACGACGGCGTCGTCGAGGATGTTCGACCCGTCGATGGTCGGCGGTTCGTCACCGGTCGCTGTTGTCCACATCACGGGAGCGAGTGCGGCCGTCTTGGGCAGGTGTTGTTCCTCGGCGATGTAGCGAAGCCAGCCAGGATGGATCGTGATGTCGCCGTGTTGGCTCCACCGCAAGAGCAACGCTCCCTCTGACGTCAGGCCGACCGAGACGAGGTCAGCGGGAGCCGGCAGCTGATTGGGTTCGATCGTCGACTCTCGGCTGGAGGGATCAAGGCCCATCCCCTCGGCGTTTTCGGCCAGCCACAAGCTGTAGGCCGAGAACTCCACACCATCGGCCCAACGGACCTGGACGAAGCCGTTGTTCAGCGCGGCCTGGGTCAAGGGCGCCCACGGGTGCCTGATGAAGTCGGGGGTCAGAGGAGACATGAGATGCGTCGGTCGATTCATGCTGTGTCCGAAGTACCTTCAGACTGTTCTATTGAATGGAACGTTCGATTGAACTACGTTCGGAGACTATGGCCGGAGACCCGACATCGTCAAGGGACGCGGCGCGTGCCACCGGTCCCGTCGACCGAGCGTTCGCCCTCCTGCAGCTCGTGGTCGCGTCCCCACACCCGATCGGCGTGAGAGATCTCGCCAGACGGTCAGGGCTCGCGCCGTCAACCACCACGCGAACACTCGGCATTCTCGGCGACCTCGGCATGGTGGAACGAACCGCTGATGGTGCAGCACGGCCCGGCCCCGCACTCGCCACGCTGACGCATCAGGTCGAACAGAGCCCGGCATCGCTGCGAGATCGGCTGCGACCGCTCACAGTCGACCTCATGAACGAATTCGGCGAGAGCGCCGCCATCGCCATCGATGACGGCAAAGGAGCGCTGTACATCGTGAGCAGCCGCGTCACTGGCGCCCTCCAGGTGCCCGACCCGACCGGGGAACGCTACGCCTTCCACCTCGTCGCCCCAGGCCTCGTCGCGATGGCTCACTGGGATGACGCAAGAGTCGACGCGTACTTGGCCGAGCCCCTCGCCACAGCAACACCGTTCTCGATCACAGAACCAGCTGGCATCCGCCATCGCATCAAGCGGGCGCGAAGCGAACAGCACGCATGGACTGACCAAGAACTCGATGTCGACGTGAACGGTCTCGCCGTTCCGATCCTCAACGATGCGGGAGACCTTGTCGCCATGGCGTCGCTCTACGGGCCCGCCCACCGCCTCAACGCCACCGAACGGCCCGACCTCGGAGCCCGACTCCAGACCTACGTCACCGAGCGCACCCCGAACCTCGGCTGACCCACGTTCCCCGAAGCCGTTTCATCCGATACCGTTCTCGAACATGTGTTCGATGACTGCGAGCCCCGCTCGCCAGATGAGCCTGCTCGCCGGAGGATCTCCTCAACTGCCTTCCACGGTCGGCGAACTCGAACGACTCGACCTCGGCGCCGGGGCGTGGATCGACACCTGCCCTGGCTGGCTCCAGGGGTCTGACCACTGGCTCGACGAATTCAGAGAGACGCTTCCGTGGCAAGCACAGCGACGGCAGATGTATGACCGGGTTGTCGATGTTCCGCGGTTGGTGGCCCACTTCGATCGCGAGGGCGTTGATGCCCCGCCAGTTGCGCTCGATGCGCTTTCCCGCACGTTCGAGCAGCACTACCAGCGCCCCTTTCCGACCGTTGGGTGCAACTGGTACCGAGACGGCAACGACTCGGTCGCCTGGCACGCCGACAAGGTGCAGCGGCCAGGCGACAGCATCGTTGCCATCATTGGCATCGGCGAGCGCCGACCGTTCCTGGTGAAGCCGGCGACGGGAGGGACGGCCCGGAAGTGGCTGATCGGCGACGGCGACCTCATCGTGCTCGGCGGGACGATCCAGGCGAACTGGCATCACGCCGTTCCGAAGGTCAGAGCCGCAGGGGAACGCATCAGCATCATGGTCCGCTCGAACGCCATCTGACGTCGGCGACGAACCGCTGCGGCCGGAGTGAACGTCAAACATCCCACCTCGACCGCCGATGCTCCCGACATGAGCGAACGGTCCGCGGGAGAGTTCGGCGACGAACGCCTCGTGGAAGTCGATGAACACTTGCGCCCCTACAACGAGGCGCTGGCCATCGGTTCCGCCGCCGTGGCCCCTGTATTTCTTCCCGTCTTCGGCATTGGCTTCGCCATCTTCCTCGTGCTCCCGCTCGTGTGGTGGGCGCTCAGGGCAGTAGGAACCACTGACTCGCTCGGATTACGGGGCTGGATTCTCGGCCTCTTGTTCGTTGTGTCGGTGACCATCAGCGGAGGTGCTGTCACGAGTGGCGGGACCGACAGCCCCGTCGTGTTCTTCGCGGGAATCATCGGGTTGGGCGCCCAAGCCTTCTTTCCAGAGAAACGATGGACCGCGTCTCTGGGGCTTGCGGTCATTGCCTCAGTAGCCGGAACTGACCTGTTCCTCGGCCGCCCACCGCAGTACTTCGCCCTCGCCGCGGAAGCGCTTCTCGCTGCATATCTTCCACTCACCGTCCGCCGGCTCGTAGACCTGGAACATCTGCATCGTCGAAGTGCCGTCCTCGACCCACTCACCGGGTGTTTGAACCGGCGGTCCCTCGAGACGCGCATCGACGAACTCGAAGCACACGCTGAGCGGACCCAAGGCCCGATCTCCATCATCAGCATCGACATCGACCACTTCAAAACAATCAACGACACGCACGGCCACAGCGTTGGAGACCAGGTTCTCGAACACGTGTCGTACGTGATTCGCAAACAACTGCGGCGTTTCGAGCTCTTCTACCGACTCGGCGGCGAAGAGTTCGCCATCCTGCTGCCGGAGACCGAACTCGATGTAGCTGCGACTTCCAACTCGCCCTCGACGGGTCAGGTCAAGTAGTCAGAAATCTGAGCGTCAGCGTTGCCGGCATCGGCGAAGTTGTCGGCGCTGCGGGCATCGATGTAGTCCCGGAAGACGAACGAGCGGTACTTGGGCTGGTCGTCGACCAACGCAGGCACGGGCTCGATCACGGCGTCGCGCACGGGATTGAAGAAATACGGAATGCTCATGCGGGTCGACGTGGTCATCGGCAGCACTCGATGCAAGGCAGCTTTGTATCGGTCGTTGCTCCAGACCTGCATGCAATCGGCGAGGTTGACCACGATGGTGCCAGGCCGCGGCTCGACGTCGATCCAGCCGTGCTCTGCTGATTCGGCCTGCAAGCCGCCCACATCGTCCTGGATCAGCAGCGTCAACAGACCAAGATCGGTGTGTTGCCCGAGGGCAACATCGGCCATCTCCGCCAGACCATCACGTTCGCTTTCCGGGACAGGGTCGCCGAGGGTGTAGTGGTTGAGTCGGGCGCTGCTCGTGGTCCGGTCGCCTGCGTGTGCCACGACGTCGCCTTCGTCCAGACCCAACGCAGCGAAGACCAGAGCGGTGGTGCGGACGGCGAGGTCGCTGCATGCGTCGTAGTGCGTCGCCATCACGTCATGGAACTCACCAACGGCGGACTCGTCTGGCCAGCGGTTGTAGCGAATGGATCGCCCCTCGACCGGGTCGACGAAGTCGAAGACCTCTTTGTGATCCCGCACCCGCTTGGTGAGCTCACGCTCGTTGTAGCCCAGCGGATTGTCCGCACTGCGACGGATCTGACTCTTGACCTCGTGGGGAGCATCGAAGAATCGCTTGGCCGCCTTGAAGGTGTCGTCGATGACGCCATCGAGACCGTGCCCGGAGAGGAGGAAGAAGCCGTGATCACGACATGCTCGATCGAGCTCCTCGAGCGAGGTGGTTCCGGGGTTGCTGATGTCGACGACGGGAACGAGGTCCATCAGGCACCCTAGATCGAGCGGTGCTCAGGTGAGAAGTGCGTGCCGCATCGCTGCGCTCATCGCCGGCACGTAGCCCAACTTGGTGGCCGCAAGGATCTGCTGGAGATGGTCCTGGTCGTGGAACGGCCATTCGTGCACGAAGTCGCCGGCAGCGAATGAGCCATGAGCGGCGAACGTGGAGGTTCGACGAAGATCGGCCGGGTCGAGCGAGCGAAGGAACGCGCCAGACTTGATCCGTTCGGACCGCAGTTCCTCGACGAGGTCGACAAGGTCAGCGGCCTGAAAGTCTCGGCCAGTCAGACCGAGGTCAGGATCGAACGGCGCGATCTCGG
>JAULCF011208997.1:14389-37407 GCA_032361265.1 Devaleraea mollis
GACGAGGTCGACAAGGTCAGCGGCCTGAAAGTCTCGGCCAGTCAGACCGAGGTCAGGATCGAACGGCGCGATCTCGGGTTGGCCCTTCACGATCGCTGCGATCCGGTCGCGAAAGGCCGGGCCCTCCGAGGTGATCAGGTGGCCGATCACCTCGAGCGGACACCATTCCCCCTCGTCAGGCCGCAGGCGCAGAACGTCATTCGAGACGGGCTGGAGAAGCACCTGGATGGCGCCAGGGAAGGCCTCGATCGTGTCGGCAATCTCATCGAGAGAGGTCATGCCGTTGTTGTATCAAACGTTGACGGCTGCGCTGACCTTCTTGGACAATCAGCTCTGATTCTTGCTCTGTCACCGCCTGAATTGGCCAAGTACAGTCCGCCGCGTGCCTGACATCGAGATGGATCTTCCCGCAGACCTCGACCCCGTTGAAGCATCGCTGCTCGAGCGGATGGCCTCGCTCCTGCCTCGCCCGGTGACCCCATCGTCACCGCTGCCCACCGGCCCATCCGCCCTCACCGCAGCGATCCTGCTCGAAGCTGAGGTCACCAGTCGCCTGGTCGACCACACCGCTCGATGGATGCGGGCAACCACGGGTGACGGGTACTACACGATCGGTTCCGCTGGCCACGAAGCCAACGCAGCGGTGGCCCTGGCGCTTCGCCCGACAGACCCTGCTCTCCTGCACTATCGATCGGGAGGGTTCTACATGGCCCGTTCGATGCAGGCCCACGCTGCTGGCATCCCGGTGTCAGACCCCGTGGTCGACGTCGTCAGAGGGATGCTGGCAAAGACCACCGAGCCCATTGCCGGCGGACGCCACAAGGTCTTTGGAAGCCATGCGCTGTCGATCATTCCCCAGACCTCGACGATTGCTTCCCACCTGCCTCGAGCGGTTGGACTGGCTCGAAGCTTTTCAACCGCCGAGGAAGCACCGACGGCTTGGCCGACCGACTCGGTCGTGGTCTGTAGCTTCGGCGATGCATCACTGAATCACTCGACTGCGCAGGGCGCGTTGAACTGGGCCAGCCACGAGTCGCATGCGGGCAAACGCGTGCCCGTGATCTTCGTGTGCGAGGACAATGGCCTTGGCCTCAGCGTGCCGAGCCCCGACGGTTGGGTCCGAGCGTCTTCGTCGCAGCGCCCGGCCATGGACGTGATCGAGGTCGACGGGTTCGATCCGGTCTCGGTCCTGAACGAGGTTGGAGCGCTTGCGGCGAGGGTTCGAGAGACCGGGCGCCCCGGGTTTGTACAGCTGCGAACCGTTCGCTTTCTCGGTCACGCCGGCACTGACGTCGAGTCCGCCTACAGAAGTCCGGAAGCCATCCAGGCTGATCGCGACCGCGACCCCATCATCGGAGCAGCCCAGTTGGCCATCGATCTCGGCTCGTGTTCGGCCACCGAGTGTGTCGACTGGTATCTCGATCTGCGTTCGTCGATTCGCGAGACCGCACTGTCGCTTCGCGCCGAACCCGAGTTCGCAAGCGCTGCCGAGGTGATGGCGCCACTCCTGGCACAACGCCCAGCCGTTCCTGCCGTAGGCACCGAAACGGCACCTCCAACCGGTGAATCCCTGACGCTGGCCCAGACCATCAATCGGGCGCTCGGCGATCAACTCGCTGCGTCGAATGATGTGGTTCTCTTCGGCGAGGACGTGGCTCGCAAGGGCGGCGTCTACGGCGTCACGCGCGGCCTACAGAAGCGGTTCGGCGAGAGCCGCGTCTTCGACTCCTTGCTCGATGAGCAATCGATTCTCGGGATGGCATTGGGCTCATCTCTCAACGGGCGATTGCCGATTCCCGAGATCCAGTACTTGGCGTATCTCCACAACGCCGAGGACCAGTTGCGGGGCGAGGCGGCCACGCTGTCGTTCTTCTCCCAGGGTCAGTACCGCAACCCGATGGTCGTGCGGATTGCCTCTTACGGCTACCAGAAGGGCTTCGGCGGGCACTTTCACAACGACAACTCCGTCGCCGTGCTGCGGGACATTCCTGGCATCGTGATCGCATCGCCGTCACATCCCAGCGACGCGGCCGGAATGCTGCACGCCTGCGTCGATCACGCCAGGCACGCCGGAGCGGTGTGCGTCTACCTCGAACCGATCGCTCGCTATCACGACGCGGACGCAAGGGCGGCGTATGACCCCTCCCCCGTACCGATCGGGTCGACGCGCTCGTGGACTTCACCCGGCGGAAACGAAGATCTCGTGATCCTCACCTGGGGCAATGGTGCACACCTCAGCCGGGAGGCCCAAGCCGTGCTGTCGAACGAGCACGGCGTCGACGTGACCGTGGTCGACCTGCGTTGGCTGGCACCGTTACCGGTTGCCGACATGGTGGACGCGGCACGTCGCGCTGGCCGGGTGCTCGTGGTCGACGAGACCCGACGCACCGGGGGTGTCGGCGAAGGCATCGTGGCCGAACTGGTCGATGGTGGCTTCCGAGGCACGATTCGGCGAGTGACGAGCAAGGACTCGTTCATCCCTCTGGGAGCAGCGGCCAACCTCGTGCTGGTCTCGGTCGACGACATCATCGAGGCCGCGATCGACCTCGCCGGGCAGTAGCTGGTTCGGTGAGCGGCCAGGTCAGAACGAGCCGACGACGATGGCGATCAGGGCGAGCCAGAACGGAGCGGTCAAGAAGAGAGCGGGGATGGTGCGATGGCCCTCGGCCACGAAACGGATGAGTCCCGCAATCGTCGCCACGATGTAGACGAGCACCGCCACCGCAGCGAAGGAGAAGATCCCGACGAGGATCGAGCCGAGGCCGTCCCAATCGCCGGTGTCGCCATCTGAGGCCATCACGAAGAACGCAAGCACGCCTGCGGTGACACCAGAGACCAGGGATGCAACGACCGAACACACCAGGGTGATGAGCGTCTGACCGAGCACCTCGCTCGCCGATGGCTCGACGGGACGTTCGACCGGGAGGTACCCAGTCGGGATTGGGGATGCGGTGTTGAGCATGCGATGAGTCTCGTGGACATCGGCCGTGTCGAGAATCAGGGGAACCCCCCACTTCCTCCTGGGGGCGCACGATCAATGACGTCACCACTTGCGCCGAACGGCCTCGATCGACACGCTGATCGAGTGGATCAGAGACTGAAGAGCATCGTTGACGCCGCGTGGGCCACCTCGTTCGACATCGAACCGTCGACGTTCGCCAGAGGCGGTGTTCACATCGTCGAGGACCAACCCGGGAGCACAGACGTGGCAAGCGTTCTCATCGGAAGGTCGTGCGTGGTCCGAGTTCCCCCAAACATCACAGAAGCGGCGCACGAGGTGTTCAGCCCACTCAGCGCAGCGGAAGCGTTCACTGTCGACGCGCTCGACCAACTCATCGGCGACACAGGACACGTACTCGGCCTGTCTTGGCATCACTACGGCGACGAGACGACGCTCCGCTCACGCCGGGTTGCGTCCGTTGAACACGTCAGCGGAGGCGATTCCGAATTGCTCAGCTTTCTCCAGAGCAACTCCACCGAAGACTGGTCGGAGAGCGGGTTCCCCGAGGAACCGGCGGCCTCCGATCCAAAGACGACGACGTTCCACGCACTCCGGAAGCAGAACCGGATCGTGGCCGCCGGCAACATGACGGCCTGGCGTGACCTGCCCGCCGACGTCGGTGTCCTCGTTCATCCATCGGAACGAGGCCAGAACTTCGCCGTCCAACTCGTTGGAGCGATGGTCGAGGCTGCGCTGCCACGCTGCGGCCTCGTGCGATATCGAGCACTCTCGACCAACATCGCCTCGCTCACCGTCGCCGATCGACTCGGGTTCGAGCGTTACGGCGGCAACTATCTCGCACGGTTGGCACCGCAGTGATCGAGACCCAGCGCCTCATCGTCCGCTCCCCCGTCGAGAGCGATCGTCCTCGGCTCGTCGAGATGTTCACCAACGCAGAGTTCACCGTGTTCTCCGATGGCGTCCACGACCTCGAGTCGGCCAACCAACGTTTCGATCGGATGCTCGCTCTGGCCGTCACCGTTCCGTATGCCAAGCAGCCGGTGGTCGAGCGGGAGTCCGGCTCGATCGTTGGTTACACCGGAGTTGGGACGGTCGTGTTGGACGGCCTCGACGATCTGAACCGACTCGAGTGGGGCTGGCGGTTCATGCCCGAGGCCCGGGGTCGGGGCTACGCCACAGAAGCGACAGCAGCGCTTCTCGCTGTTGCCGACCGCCACGACAACGGCGAGATGCTGTGCGTCATCGACGTCGAGAATCACCCGTCTCGCCGGGTTGCACACAAGGTTGGGTTCCAACAATGGCGGCAGTTCAACTGGCCGGACGACCCCGTCACGTGCGACCTGCTCGTACGCGACATCGGGAAGGGCGGCGCACCGCTTCTGTCCCCGATCTAGGAGGTCGGGTCAGCGTCCGCATCGATGATCGCGATCGCGACACCCTCTGCATCGAAGGCCACCATTCGATAGGCGTCGCAACCATCGGTCTCGGAGTACGGGACACAGGGATCCACGAGAGCGAAGGCCGCATACTCACCGGCGACGCTCTGGCGGAACGCACGTCCACTCATCGTGAAGACGACCTGATCAGTACCTTCCGGCACGAGCCAGATCGCGGCATCGACGTTTCGACCATCGCCGGTCCAGATCAGTTCACCAGCCCTGATCGGCGGAAGGTTGGGTTCGTTCGGTCCACACGTGGCGTGGGCATCGCCGCCATCAGGTGGGCCAGGACCGGCTCGGCCGGTGCAGATCACCCGGGCGTCCCCCTCGTAGGTACCCATGTCGACACCTTCAAGATCGGTGATTTCTCCGACAACGAATGGGGCGACACCTGGAACCGTCAGTTCTTGGAACCCATCGACCCGGTCGAGCAGGGGCAGAACGGCGTCGAGTGTCGGTTCATCGGCAACCTCGACAACGACCTCGATGGCTTCGCTCGGGACGACGTCGATGGCGAGGGTGACTTCCTCCACGGTTCCTCTCGAGAAGCTGATCGCAGCAACCGCCACTGCGAGCACCACACTCGCAGCGACAGCGAGGAGGCCGGTGCTGCGTCGGCGCGATGCCACCTCGCCCGGCGTGACGATGGGTTCGGTTGCCTGGAAGGCAGCCTCGGCCAAGGCACCGATCTGTTCTTCAAGACTCGACATCAGCACTCACTCCCAGTTCAGACCTCAGCCGAGCGAGCGCCCGATTCACATGCGTCGACACCGTCGACGTCGACACCCCGAGCATTTCTGCGATCTCGCCATGCGTCCATCGGCAACCGTGGGCCAGCCACACCGCGGTCCGTTGGCTCTCCGGAAGGCTCATGAGCGCAGCGGGAAGCCGGGGCTCGAATTCGGGCGTGCCACTCGTCAACATCGCTGGAAGCCGCGGCCGCTTTCTCGGTCGAGTTCGCGACTGTCCGACCCGAAACAGGTAACCGATCGCATTCTCCATCTGCTGAACCTCTGCCCAGTTCTCCCACGCATACCCGAGCGCCTCGGCGACCGCATCGGGCATGCGATCCACGCCAACGGCACCCAACAGGGCACGACGAAGTCTCGGCTCCGCCAACTGGGCGAACGTTTCGAAGTCACTGATTGTCGAGATCTCGTGCGGCACCGGACGCTCCCTTCACCCATGAAAGCCTCGACGTAGTCGCTCGCGCTACATCGCTGTTCACATCGTCCAGCGATCGGTGGCGTTGGAACCGCCCGCTGAAGCTCGATGCCTGAGCATCCATGGCGGGCGCCGCAAGACACACCCGATGCCGGACGATGACGGGCTCGGCCAGCGTCGCCTGGCCACGAACCGGGCAGATCACTAGCGTTCGCCCATGCCGGACTTCTCGCAACGCCCCATTCCTCTCACTCACGCCGATCTGGCAGGTTCAATCGCCGTTGTCACCGGTGGAGGCGATGGCATTGGACGGGCGCTCGCCGTCCGCCTGGCCGGGCTTGGCTGCCATGTTGCGGTCTGCGACATCAACGACGAGCGGCTCGCCGCAACCAGAGAACTGGCCGAAGTCAACGCCCCGGCGGGGACTCGGGTCACCGTTCACCACTGCGACGTTGCCCACGAGGCCGACATGCTTGCGTTTCGCGACGCCGTGGTGTCCGAGCACGAAACCAACCATGTCGACCTCGTCTTCCTGAACGCCGGAGTCGCTGGCGGCGGGAGCATGTTCACCGACTCGAGAGACTCGTGGGAGCTCACCTTCGGCGTGTGCTGGTTCGGCGTCTACTTCGGGACACGAGCCTTCCTCCCGCTGTTGGTCGAATCGGAGAAGGGACACCTCATCAACACCAGCAGCGTGAACGGATTCCACGCATCGCTTGGGCCGGCTCGGCCTCATACCTCGTACAGCGCTGCGAAGTTCGCGGTGAAGGGCTTCTCCGAAGCACTGGTGACCGACCTGCGGATCAACGCTCCCCACGTCGGCGTGTCCGTGGTGATGCCAGGCCACATCGGCACTGGCATCGCCGAGAACACCGTGACTGCTCACGCCGGACCCGAGACAGCGAAACACTTCGAAGAGATGAGCAAGACGTTCCGCGACGGAGCGCTCACCACGGCGGAGGAAGCCGCTGAGATCATGCTCAATGGTGCGATGGCCAGAGAGTGGCGCATTCTCGTCGGCCCTGATGCCCACCTGCTCGATGAGGCTGTTCGGGCCAACCCAGCCGACGCCTACGAGCCTGCGTTCGACCTGCCGCTCGCCGACGCCAGGAAGGAACTGCACGCCGCCAAGGCGGAGCGCCAGTCATGACGACCACGCCGAGCCCCCCTGCCGGTTGCCCAGTGTCGTCCATCGACCCGTGGTCCGACGCTGTCCTCCTCGACCCCTACGCCGCCTACCGCGACCTCCGCGACCTCGGCCCCGCGGTGTGGCTCGAAAAGCACCAGATCATCGCCCTGCCGCGTCACGCTGAAGCGAGCGCTGCGCTGCTGGACCACGAGCGTTTCTCGTCGGCCGAGGGTGTTGCCGTCGACCAGGATCCCAACCCGCGCGGGAGCATTCTCACCACCGACCCACCCATCCATGAAACGCATCGGCGCCCCACTGCTGTGCAGCTGACCTCAGCGGCGCTGGCACCTGACCTCGATGACTTCGGGTCCGTCGCCCGAGCGCTGGTCGACGAACTCGTCGCCGCCGGTTCCTTCGATGCGGTCAGCGACATGGCGTCGCCGTACAGCGTGCAGGTGGTGGCCGACCTCTGTGGACTACCCGAGGCCGGCAGGGAACTGCTCGGACCGCTTGGCGAGCGTGCCTTCAACAGCATCGGCCCAGCCAATGCGAGGTTCGTTGACGGCAAACAAGCGGTCGGCGAGCTGGTGGAACTGACTCTCGAGATGGGCACGTCGGGAGACCTGTGCCCCGGCACCCGTGGCGCTCAGCTCGTGGAGATGGGACGCCTCGAGAACCTGGTGCACTACACGTGGCCCGGCATCGACACCACCGTGCACGCGCTCAGCTCAGCAATCATGCTCTTCGCTCAACACCCAGACCAGTGGGATCTCCTTCGAGGCGATCCTTCGCTGTGCACTTCTGCCTTCAACGAAGTCCTTCGCATGCACACGCCGGTCCACACCTTCTCGCGAGTCGCCACTGAGGCAGCTGACATCGCTGGGGCTCACGTGGCTGAAGGGCAGCGGGTCGCGATCATGTTCGGCGCTGCGAATCGAGACGAGCGCCGCTACCCGGATCCCGACCGATTCGACATCAAGCGGAACGCCAGGGATCACCTGGGCTTCGGGAGAGGCATACACATGTGCGTGGGAAGCCACCTCGCCCGGGCTGAGGCGACGGCGCTGTTCGGAGCACTGATCGAACGGGTCGAGCGATTCGATCTCGTGAGCGAGCCCGTCTGGAAACCCAACAACTCGCTGCACGGGCTCGAGTCGCTTCCCGTCAAGGTGACACCAGCGAGCTGACCGACCCGAAGTAGATTGCTCGATCAAGACAAGAGGGTGGAGGGACCCACATGGAGATGCGTATTCGTCGCGAAGGCATGACGCACACCGAATGGAAGAGGACAGCGGCAGCGTTCGCCGGGATCGTCGTCGGCGGCGCATTGGCTGCAGTCATCGTGATCTCTTTTGATGGAGGCTTACCCGTTCCCGACATCGTGGGCATTCCGCTGACCATTGCCATCTTCTGCTTGCCCATCGTCCTGGGCGCCCTGGCGTACACCAAGTCCTTTCGCCAGGAACAGTTCAACGAGGACGGCAAGCATCCCCGCATCCGCCTCGACCAAGCGGCAGGCGTGATCGGACTTCCGACCGACAACGGTGAGGCACAGCTGCCGATTGCCGGAGCCCACGCCCACGTTGGGTGGTCCTCGGAAGTGCGCGTTGTCCCGATGATGCCGGGCGAAACCCGTTCGAGAACGATCACCGTCCGCATCGAACATCTCCGAATCTCTGGCGCCGTGGGGACGTTTCACTTCACCCACGCGGAAGGCAGAACCAGCAAGAGCATCACTGAGATGGACAGCTGGCCGCCAGAGACCAACCCGACCAACCCGACCAGGGCCAAGGTCTATCGCCAGGAGTTCTGGCCGTTCATCGAGGCCCTCCGGCAGGCAGGCGTTCCCGTTCACGGCGAGAACTGAGAACCACCGAGCCGAGGAGTTCGCCGTCCGGATGTGAGGGCCTCAGTCGTTCGCCACAGTCCAGGCCTCGCTCCCGACGGCGCTGACCTCGACGGTGTTGCCCATTGGATCGACGACAGGAAAGCTCCAGTAGCCAACCCACGCCGGCTCGTCACTCCAGCTCGGAGCCATCGCCGCTTGCAGTCGTCGAACCACCGAGCCGAACGCTTCGTCGTCGATCTCGAGACCCCACGACGGGACAGCGGAGGTGCCGCCTCTCCATCCCAGTTGATGCGACCACCCCTCGACCACCGGTGGGTTCTCGTGCTTGGCAACGGTGAGCTGGAGCGAGCCGATGCGGTAACCAACCACTTCATCAGCGGCGACGATCTCGTCGAGCCCGAGCAGCTCTGAATAGAAGGTCCGGGCAGCGGCGACGTCAGCGGTGTGGAGGTAGAGAAAGCTCCTCATGACTCCTGCCTACCGTCCACGGCATGGCTCAGTACTCGCAGCAGGTCGATCAGCTCTCTCTGCTGGTTTGAGCTGAGTCCCGAAAGAATGGCGTTCTCGTTGGCAGCATGGTCGATGAGCGCTGCATCGACCTTCTTTCGCCCCTTCGCCGTGAGCGACACCAGTACCTGCCGGCCATCGGACGGACTCTTGGCTCGCTTCACGAAACCTCGATTCTCGAGACGGTCGATCCGGTTCGTCATCGCACCCGACGTGATCATCATCGACTCGAGCAGCTCGCCAGGGGTCAGCCGGTGCGGCTCCCCGGAACGCAAGAGCGTGGCGAGCACATCGAACTCCCACGATTCGAGATCGTGCTCGACGAACACTTCATCGAGGCGAGGGCGGATCAACCGCTCCAAACGTCCGAGCCGTCCGATGATCGCCATGCCAGACACGTCAACGTCGGGGCGCTCACTGCGCCACTGATCAACGATCACGTCAACGCTGTCCTGTTCAGGTTCGACTTCTCTCGACATGAAGACATTTTCTCTTGACACAGAGGAACATGCAACCGAAAGTTATCTTTATGTCAAGACACTTTCGTATCAGCTCGTGAATCGCCAAGGCCTCATCGCCCTCCGCACCGCCGCAACCCCAGCACTCTGGGGCACCACGTACATCGTCGCTACCGAACTCCTGCCTGCGGGCCGCCCGATGCTCGCCGCTGCTACTCGAGCCCTTCCCATCGGCCTGATCTTTGTGCTTCGAACCCGCACGCTGCCGACGGGTGACTGGTGGTGGCGGGCATTGGTCCTCGGCTTCCTGAACATCGGTGCCTTCTTTGCGCTGCTCTTCGTGGCAGCGTTTCGACTTCCCGGCGGAGTTGCCGCAACTGCGGGAGCTGTCCAGCCGCTCATTGCGGCCGGCCTGGCAACCGTCGTCATCGGCGAACCCTTCACTCGCCGCTTCGCCATCGCCAGCGTTCTCGGCATCATCGGCGTCGCCATGCTCGTCCTCGGCCCGGAGGCGGCGCTCGATCGCATTGGCATCGCCGCTGCACTCGCTGGCGCAGCCTCGATGGCCACCGGCGTTGTGGCGACGAAACACTGGGGACGACCCGTCGACCTCCTCACCTTCACCGGCTGGCAATTGACCGCTGGCGGCCTCATGCTCGTGCCAGTCGTTGCCTTCACCGAGGGTCTCCCCTCGACCGTGAGCGGCGCCAACCTTGCCGGTTTCATCTGGCTCGGCGTGGCAGGCACCGGCTTCGCCTACGCCAACTGGTTCCGAGGGATCCAACAACTCCCCGTCGCGATCACCAGCATTCTCGGGCTCCTCAGCCCGATGGTGGCCGCCATCGTCGGGTGGGTCGTCCTCGGACAGAAACTCAGCCCGCTTCAGCTGCTGGGCGCAACCCTCTGTCTCGCAGCCTTGACCATCGCCCAACGACAATCGCTGAGGCTCACGGCATCGCCGCTCAGGCGGTTGTTGCTGGCTTTCCCGGGGCGGCGGTGAACAAGAACCACAGGCCCGCCACGCCGATGAACGCTGCGTTCACGCCAATGGCGAAGGGAATGCCCACACCATCGGCAAGCCAGCCGCTGAGGACGGGCGAGCCGACCACACCGATGTCGCCGAACGTGCGGTACATGCCCATCGCAGCGCCCCGCTGATCCTCCTCGACCAGGTTCGCCACGTATGCCGCTGGCGCAGGGCCCGTGACGCTGGACCCCACCGCCGAGATCGTGAGGCCGATGATGAACACGGTGAGGCTGTCAGCAACCGACACGATGCCGATACCAACCGCGATCATGAGTGCCGTGGGCACGATCAACACCTTGGGACCGAAGCGATCGGCGGCCCACCCGGCAGGCCAGATCAACACCATGCCGATCACACCGAGCGCAGTGAACAACACCCCGAGCTCGGCAACCTGGACATCAAAGACCTGGTTGAGCTGGAGTGGCACCAGTGTCTGCCGCACACCCGCCCGAATCGAGAACACACCGATCGACACGAAGCCGACCGCAAGGAAGTCCGACGACTTCAAGAGCGCGAAGCGCGACACCTTCGGCTGATCGATTGCCCGCTCCGCCGCTGACGCTCGGGCCTCGGCATCGAGGGTCTCCGGCAGCCGGACGTAGCCGTAGACGCCAGTGAGCAGAGCGCCGACGGCCACGACGTAGAACGGGGTCGACAGCGAATAGGCATCAGCAAGAACGCCACCCAACGCTGGGCCGAACCCGACCCCGACCAGCAGCGCTCCTTGGTTGGTCGCGATGTAGCGACCGCGTTGTTCTGGCGCTGCGATGTCGAGCAGATAGATCTGCGCACCCGTCATGTACAGACCCGACCCGAGGCCGGCGACGAACCGGAACGCCAGCAGCGTCCAGATGTCGCCCGACAGGCCCGACCCGGCCATCCCGACGGCAGTGATCAACGGGCCACCGATCAACAGGGTCCGTCTCCCCCGCCGGTCGGCAAAGATCCCGGCAGGGACATTGGTCACCAAACGGGCGAGACCGAACGCTGTGACCGTGGCACCGATCATGGCGGTCGACACGCCGAAGCTGTCGGCGTAGATCGGAAGCACCGGGGCGATGACACCCTGACCAGCCATCACCATGACCGTCGAGAGACAGATGGCGATCAGCCGTTCGTATTGCCTCACTCGGGGCACTCGAAGGTGGGGCGACGCATCGCTGACGACCCTACTGTTCACCAACGGCTGCTTCGAAAGCCTGTCAGGAATCCGCTCGCTGCACACGGTGGATCGACAGCCCTGCTCCCATCGCCGAGGCGACCACAATGGCCGACGCCCACCGTCGCTCGCCGCTGAGATCAGCGATGATGCCAGCGAGAGCTGGCCCGGCGGCCCCGGCCAACATCATGAGCGCTCCGTAGAACCCCATGGTCGCGCCGAGGCTCTCCGCATCGAAGAGTTCCTGAGACTTGATTCCTTGCAGCGGGCTGAATGCGCCGATGCCGAAGCCAGCCACGACCGCGAACGCCAGCGCTGTTGGTCGATCGTCGGCGATGGCGAGGAGTGCTCCCCCGAGCCCGATCGCCGCGAAGGCAAGCACCAGCGCTCGATCGATTCCGAGGCGGTTCAGCAACAAGCTCAGCGGCAGTCGACCGCCGAGCTGGGCAAAGCCCCGAACACCGGCAAAGGTCGCCGCAGTCGCTGCCGGAAGCCCGAGGGCGGTCATCGTCGGCACTTGGTAGACCAACATCGTCGACATGGCGATGCCGCCACAGCTCACTGCCGCAGCGAACCAGCGGGGTGCTCCTTTGGCGGTTGCCGATGCAACGACCGTCCGGATCGACGCTCGGACAGGCGTCGCTTCAGCGCCGGCGAGCGGAGCGGCGTTCGGCAAAAGCAAAGCCCCGGCCAGGAAGGCAACCGTCGACGACGCAGCAAGCACCCGCACCGTCGAACGCCACCCCAGGTCGTCGACCAACACTGCGGTCAGCGGCAAGTAGATCGCCGATGCCAGAGCCCCCCAGATCGTGAGGACCGCAATGGCTTTGGCCGGGGCTTGGGGGTTGAGCCGGACCGCTGTCGCCATCGTCACGTGATAGAAGCCGAATGCCCCCAGCGCTCCCTGTCCGAGAGCCGCTGCTGCGACGAACACGGCGGCATTCGGGGCGATCGACGCAACGCCGAGCGATGTTCCCGAACCGACGGCGGCGAGCAAGAAGACCGTTCGATGCCCAACCCGGTCGAGCAGTCGACCACCGAACAGGGCGCCGATGCCGGTGACCACGATGCCGATCGAGAACGCCGATGCCAGCGTCGACTCACGCCAGCCAGTGTCCAGACGGATGGGATCGAGCAACACGCCGAAGCTGTAATACCAGGCGCCGTAGGCACAGATGGTGACGATGCCGAGTACAGCGGTCACCCGGTGGTTGACCGGCATCCCCGCAGGATACGGCGCAGGTTCCACGAGACGAAGGTCACACCGAAAGGGCCCGAAAATGTCCGACCGGAGGGAACTCCAGCACCACGAGCGAAGTCTTCCTGTCATGAAGAACACGACGACCCGCCTCGCCCGTTCCCTGACGGTCCTCGCTGCCATCAGCCTTGCCGCCGCCGCTTGCGGCAGCGGCGATGACGAAGCTGTCGCCGTCGACGGCGCATGGGCCCGCACCAGCCCCATGTCCGCCGAAGCCGGCGCCGCCTACTTCGACCTCTCCAGCGAGACCGAAGACACCTTGATCGGCGCTTCCGTCGATCCGTCGGTTGCTGGAACCGTCGAGATCCACGAGACCCGCATGGTCGAGGGCCACAGCGAGGACGAAGCGATGGACGACGAAGCAATGGACGACAGCATGGAAATGGAGGACGGCGACACGGAGGATGGCGACATGGAGATGGACATGAGTGACGTCATGGAAATGGTCGAAGTGGGCCGCATCGACCTGCCCGCCGGTGAGACCGTCAGCCTCGAGCCCGGCGGCTTCCACATCATGATGCTCGACCTCGCCGAGCCCCTCGAGAACGGTGACACCTTCGAGCTCACCCTCGACTTCGAGACTGCTGAAGACCAGGTCGTCACCGTGACCGTCGGTGACAGTGCGCCCGAGTAGCGGCCTCGCTCGCTCGGTCGCCACCGTGGCCATGACCATTGCCATGACCGCATGCGGAGGTGGGACAGAGGAAGTCGCTCCACCCGATGACCTCTCATTTGCTGGCCAAGCGGGCTGGCAGGTTGCGGCGTCCAAGGGGTGCATGAGTTGCCATGGCCGTGATGGCGTCGGCGGCACTGGGCCGACGTGGATTGGCCTCGCCGGCTCGACTCGGACACTGATGGATGGCACCCAGGTGGTGGCCGACCGCGACTACCTGGTGCGCGCACTGGTCGACCCGCAAGCCGAGGTCGTCAATGGCTACAACATCCGCATGCCGCTCGCTGATCTCACCAACGCAGAGATCGACTCGATCCTCGACTACATCGAAGAGATTCAATGACCCAGACACATGCAATGACCGAGACACATGCAGCCCGAATGAAGCGCTCCACCTCGATCGTCGCCCTGATCGTCAGCGCGCTACTCGTGCTCTCCGCCTGCGGTGAAGAAGCAACCGCTCCGTTCGCAGGCACACGCCGCACGCCAGCTCCGGTGATCGAGTCGACGCTGCCCACCATCGACGGCGAGACCTTCGACTTCGTCGCCCAAGAGGATGGCATCCTGCTGGTCTACTTCGGCTTCACCTTCTGCCCTGACGTTTGTCCCACCACCCTCGCTGACCTCAGCTTTGCTCGAACCGAACTCGGCGACCGCAGCGAGTCGGTCGAGCTCGCCATGGCAACCGTCGACCCGGACCGGGACGACCCCGAGTCGCTCACCAACTACCTCGACAGCTTCATCCCCGGATCGACGGCACTTCGGACCGAAGACGACGCCATGCTCCGTAGCGCTGCCAGCGAATTCGGCGTCTTCTACGAGGTGACCGAAGACGAGGACGGCACGATCGAGGTCGCCCACAGTGGCACCGTGTTCGTCGTCGACGACCAAGGAAAGCTGACCGCTTCGTGGCCATTCGGCACTCCAGCCCTCGACATGGCCAACGATCTCGACATCCTGCTTTCAGAAGCTGAGGACGACGCATGATTCGATCCACTCCGACCCTCTCACGCCGCCTGATCGTGGCGGCCACGTTTGCCGTGGCGATGATCGCTTCCGGCTGCTCATCGGCTGGCTCAGGAAACGCCGGCGAGACCACCGAGTCGACCTTCGCGACTGGTGTCGTCTACCGGTATGTGATCCCCGCCGGCACCGGTGATGCAATCGACCAGGGCGAAACCATCGACATCATGCCAAGTGCACTCGAGATCAAGGTCGGCGATGCCATCGAGATCGTGAACGAGGACGACCGAGGCCACAACGTGGGGTTGTTCTACGTCGGCGTCGGCGAAACCGTCAATCAGGTGTTCCCGTCGGTCGCGGACTTCTCTGACGTGTGTTCGATCAACGAGTCCGGCGTCTTCACCATCAACGTCACGTGATCCAACGGCCCTGGCGTGCGACGGGGCCGCTCGTGCTGACCCTGCCATCGCCGGCGGTTGCTGATCCGCCCGTGGCGCCTCGTTCACCCAGCTGATGCAGGGCACATGGGCGGACTGAACCTCAAGCGGCCAGGGGCTCGGCCAGGGCAACGCTCAGCGCTGCTCGACCCCGATGCAGCCGAGAGCGAACGGTTCCGACTGGGAGACGCAAGAGCTCAGCAGCCGATTCGTAGTCGTACCCCATCACACCGCAGAGCATCACGACATCACGTTGAGCGAGCGGGAGATCGTCGATCATCTCGCTGATCTCGGTTTCGCTCGTCACGTCCGCGGATTCCCGTTCTGCCAACAACTCGAGCGGCTGATCGTTCGTCCGCTTCTTCACCAGATCGCAGACCACGTTGCGGCAGATCCGAAGCAACCAACCCTGGTAGGAGCCCATGCCCCGGAACGAGTGCTGGTATTTCCACGCTCGCATGAAGGTCACCTGCACTGCTTCCTCGACCAGCCAGGCATCGTGGCTGAGTGAACAGGCGTAGCCCTGCACCGCCTTGCGGTGCGTCCGCACGATGTGATCGAAGTCCTGCACACCACGCACGGTAGACAGCACCGGTTTTCGCCTCTAGGGGCGAAGGTCCCACCGCAAGCACCGACCAGCGAAAGGCCAGTCAGTCAGTCTCGATCAGCCCGCGGCGTCGGTCGAGCGCAACCGTTCGATCGCTTCGTCGTCGTAGCCGATCTCGGCGAGCACCTCGGCGGTGTTTGCTCCACACAGTGGTGCCGGCCGACGAACCGTTGCCGGGGTGGCCGAGTAACGAACGGGATGTGGGATCTCGCGCATCGAGCCTGCGACCGGGTGCTCCACCAGCGGCAGCGCCTCGAGCAGATCGTCCAGGGAGGCAACAGCGGTCGCCGGGATGCCGTCTGCATCACAGATGGCCAACCAATCTGCCGTCGTGCGGGTGGGGGTGAGCTCGGCCACTGATTGGTAGAGCGAGTCGCTGTTGGCAAAGCGGGCAGGACGGTCGGCAAACCGAGTGTCATCGGCGGCGAGATCCGGTCGACCACCTGCTTCGAAGATCCGCCGGTAGTGAGCGCCGTGATACGGAAGGATGTGAACGAAACCGTCGGCGGTGGGTTGCGGCTTCCGCCAAGGGGTGAGAATGCGGAGATGGCCCGGCGTATTCGAAGGCGGCTCAGGAATGCCGCCGCCGCCGTGCTCGACCAGCACGAAGGAGGACATCACGTCGACCATCGGCACTTCGACCCGCTGCCCCTCTCCCGTCGTGGCGCGATGGAACAACGCAGCGAGAACGGCCGATTCGATCGCCATTCCGCAGACCTTGTCGGCGATCAACGTGGGCATCAACGATGGCTCATGACCCTGCCGGACGAACAGGTCGGGGATCCCGGCCGCCGACTGGATGATGTCGTCATACGCCGGAGCTTCGGCCCGATCGGAGTCGCTGGCGAAACCCTGCGCCTGGCAAAAGACGATGTCGGGGCGAACCGCTCGCACCTCGTCGTAGGTCAAACCCAGTCGACCGAGGGGACCCGGCCGCAGGTTCGTGATCATCACGTCGCAGGTGGCAGCGATGGCGAGCAGTGCTTCACGCCCAGCGTCCTGTTTCAGGTCGAGACGCACGCTTCGTTTGTTGCGCATGAGATTCAGTGCGGTGCCGGAGAGCCCGGGCACGGGACCGAGGCTCATGAACCGATTGGTGTCCCCACTCCGGTCCTCGATCACGATCACTTCGGCGCCGAGGTCGCCCATCTGTTGCGTGGCGTATGGCCCCATCACCACCGACGAAAGATCGAGAATGCGAACGCCAGCCAGCGGGCCTGCGGTGTTTGTCATGTGTTGGTCAGCGTCCGCCGTTGGCAAGGCGTTCGGCCATGTCACTCGGTGTGCCGTGTGGAGTGATTCGCTCGTGCAGCAGTGCTTCGACCCGTGTCTTCTCGGATCGGTCGGCAATCAGCTGTTTGACGATGCGGTTGGTTCCCCGGCTGTTGGCGAGGATCTCCTCGGCGAGCCCGGCGACCTTCGCATCGAGGTCATCGATGGGTACGGCGTGGTCGACCAGGCCGATCTCGGCCGCCTCCGCCCCGGAGATGCGTCGACTGGTGAACATGAGTTCCTTGGCCGTCGACACACCAACCCGTTCGGGCAGTCGAATCGACATGCCCCAGATCGGCACCAATCCCCACTGGCCGTGGGTGTCACCGAGCTTGGTGGAATCGGCAGCGATGAGGATGTCGCAGGCCAACGCCAGCTCCAGCCCACCGGTGAAACAGTGCCCGTGCAATCGGGCGATCGTTGGCTGCGGCATGTTTTCGAGCGCATCGACCGTTTCGGGTTCGTAGTGCCGGCTCGGGGCATGTGTGCCCTGCGCGATCGCGTCGAGATCGTGACCTGCGCAGAACGACCGACCTGCACCTTCCAGCACGACGCAACCAATCGACTCGTCGACGGCAATGGCATCGAGGTGGCCCCGCAACTCGACGAACACGTGCGGGGCGAGCGCGTTGAGCTTGTCCGGCCGATTGAGGGTCAGCGTTGCCAACCCGTCTCGGTCCACTCGCAGGACCGTCGTCTCGTCAGCTGGAGCTCCAGGATCACTCATGGCGAGATCTTGGCAGCCGGGCCGGTCGTGGTCGAACGCGCTTGCTGACTCCCGCGCCCCGAGAACTACCGTGCGCCCCGATGTCGCACCCACGTATGTCCTCCGAGGAAGCAGGCAACCCGGCCGGGCCATCCATGCTCTTGCTCCACGGGTTCCTCTCCTGCGCTGCTCAGTGGGACCTGAATCGAGAACGGCTCGGCACGCGCTTCCGCCTCATCATCGTCGAACTCATGGGCCACGGCCGCTCTGACACTCCCGACGAGGCCGATTGGTACGGCCCTGATCACGTCTTGTCCGAGCTCGAACGAATTCGAGCCGAGCATGCAATCGATCGCTGGTGGGTCTGCGGACAATCGCTCGGCGGAGCCATCGCCACCCGATATGTGTTGGCCAACCCGGACCGCTCGTTCGGGCTCGTGTTCACCAACTCACGGGCGGCGTTCGGCATCGCTCGCCCGGGCATCCGCCAGATCATTCCCGACACGGTCGCCTCCACGCGCGACATCAGTGTGCATCCCATCAACGCCACCCGGTTGCCAGATGCCATCAAAAAGCGCCTGGTCGCCGCCGCCGATGCCACCCCGCTCCATGTGGTCGACCTCGTCAGCGGTCACCGCGATGCGTGGCGATCAGTGGACCAGATGACCGAACTCACGGTCCCGGCGCTGCTCGTCAACGGTCGTTGGGAGAAAGCGTTCCAGAAGACACTCGACGAGGTTCGAGACAGCATCGGTCACATCGAGATCGTCGACCTCGAGGGCGGTCACGCCATCAACATCGAGCAAGCTGCCGGCTTCGACGCTGCCGTCCTCGACTTCACCGAGCGACACAGCGGTTGAACGCCCGGCCTCGGCGCGGTTTTCCCACCGCCGAGAAACTGTCCGCTGGACTACTTGCCGACCAAGTCCGAGCGGCGCGACGGACGACTCGACGGTTGATCGAGATTCGCCATCAAGTGATCGATCAACGTGATGAGCGTGTCCTTCACCTGTGTCTGCTCGGTTGCATCGGTGTTGACGATCGGCACCGAGCTTCGCAAGGCAAGCGCTTCGCGAACATCATCGCGGCTCACGAAGGGTGAGTCTGGAAAGTGGTTGATTCCAACGACGAAGGGAATCCGCCGCGTCTCGAAGTAGTCGACGGCAGCAAACGAGTCCTCGAACCGTCGGAGGTCGATCAGCACCACGGCGCCGAGGGCACCAAGGCAGATCTTGTCCCACATGAAGGCGAAGCGGCTCTGGCCTGGGGTGCCGAACAGATAGAGAACCAGCTCCTCGGTCACTGTGATTCGACCGAAGTCCATGGCCACGGTCGTCGACGTCTTGGTCTCGACCTTCGACACGTCATCGTGTGGAGACGCAGCCTCGGTCATGGCTTCTTCGGTTCGAAGCGCAGGGATCTCGGAGACGGCGCTCACGAACGTGGTCTTGCCAACACCGAAGCCTCCGGCCACGACGAGCTTCGCCGACGTGGGTCGAACGATCTGGTCGGAACGCCGGTTGGAAGGGCTCGGGGGATTCTCATCACTCTGGTGCATCTGCTTGTCCTTCAGAGATTGACGATTGCGTTGCGGATGGATTGCAAGGTGCCCAGGCCAACCTGCTGCTGGGATTCTTGCGCTTCGACGAGGCCGTCGGCGACGAGTTGAGAGACCAACACGATCGTGGAGAGCATCGGGAGTTTCAGGTGGGCCGAGACTTCGGCGATCGACATGCGAGTTGCCAAGATGTCGATGATCAGGCGTCGTTCGAAGTTCAGCCGAGGAAGGACGATTTCGCCCCGCTTGGTTCGTTCGACGAGCGTCTCGAGCGCGAGCTCTGGACCGTCATAGGGAACCGAGGCCTTGCCGCCCGTCACGAGGAACGACCGGACCACTTGCGTGGCTCTCGGCGCTTCGTCTTCCTCGATCACCGTCAGGCACTCAGGCTGTTCTTCAAGCGGGCGATGACTTCGGGCGAGAGCACGTCGCCTGCACGGTCAGCCAATCGAGACATCTCGAACCCGACCAGGCCGAGATCGGCGCTGGACTTCGTCACAACGGTGAGGCTCGCCCGGCTGGAGATCCTCGAGATGAGAATCCATCCGTCTTCGGCCTCGATGACCTGGCGCTTGACCGGGAGCACATCGAGCACTTCGGCTGCGCTGTCGGTGAGGCTTGCGAGACCCGATGCAATGGCGGCGAGCTGGTCGCCTTGGATCGAAGTGAGCGAGGACGATCGAGCGAGGTCCATGCCGTCAGCCGACACTGTCTGGGCGTGGACCACACCGGGGGTCTCCTCGACAAATGTCTGCAGGAGCCAGTTCAGATCAGTTGCTTTCATGATGATGCCTCGGTGTCTTCGTCGGGAGAGGTGGCTCGCTGGATTCCGGTCTGGAAGCTCGCCAAGCTGGCGGCGAATCGGGAGCCGGTATCGCTGAGACCTTCGAGCGAAGCTTCGGAAGCGTCACTTCGATCAACGGTGCTCCGGTCAGCGACACGGTCGTCGGTTGCCTTGTGAGCAGCGCCGACGAGCACGGGATCCTGATCGGTCGAAGGCATGTCCATGGTCGGCTTCACGCCAACGGGCAAATTCGTACCGGGTGTGCGAGTGACACCAAGCGGGTTCGTTCTCGGAGCGGGTTCATCGTTCCGACGCCGGTGGGCGGGCGGGGCTTCTTCCTCGGCCACGGCCTGGGGCTTGTCCGATGTCTCAGCTTCAGCAGCCGGTCGACGACGAGCAAGGGCGAACCCTGAGGTTGTCTCGAGGATCGATGGCGCCTCGGGAGCGAGCTTCGGGTCGGCCTCGACCGGCGCGACTTCCGCTGTCTGGGCTTCCGCTGTCTGGCCTTCCACGGCTGCCGGTCGTTCCTCACGAGCAAGGCGACTAGCTTCGGCAACTGACATAGGTGCCGAAGCGTCAGAGGTTCCTGTCTCGACACTCTCGAGCTCTGTCGGCGCTGGATCGGACCAATCGACAGCGGCCGGTTCGATGGACTCGATGTCGGTTTCGGTGATACCCGGCGCATCGGCCGCGATGGGAGCAAGGTCAGATGCTGCGACGATGTCGGCACTGGTCTTCGGGGCTTCGAGTTCCGGTTCGATGGTGAGTCCGAGGGCTTCGACTGATTCTCGGTCTCGGCGATCGGTGTCATCGGTGATCTCGTTCTCGACGGAGAACAGCTGGGACAGGGTGGAGTCCGCTGCGTCCTCGGAGGCAATCGTCTCATCCGGTTCGACTTCGACCACGGGAGCGGTCTCGTCGATCGGCGAAGAAAGCAGCTCTTGGGGCATCGACACCTTGGCGACGAGGCCTTCGGTGATGCCCTCGCGCAGTTCGACTCGGATGCCATGGCGGCCAGAGAGGCGACCCACCACGTGGTGGCCGAGGTCCTTCGATGGTGTCTCTTCGAGCGTCATGGCTCGACTGATTGTTTCGTTCGCCTCGAGCATCGCACCGGGAGTCATCCCGATACCAGCGTCAGCAACGGCAACGACGAATCCCTTGGGCGAGTCTGCGGCCGAGACAATCACACGAGCCGTCGGGGGCGAGAAGGTGAGACTGTTCTCGATGAGCTCAGCCAGCAAATGAGCGGTGTCAGCAACGGCCGATCCATCGATCAACTTGTCTGTCCGAACATCGAGGTCGACTCGTTCGTAGCCCTCGACCTCGCCAAGGGCCGATCGGACCACGTCAGCGATGGAGACAGGCTGGTCGAACACGCGAGCCTCACGAGCGCCAGCAAGCACGATGAGCGACTCTGCGTTTCGGCGCATTCTGGTGGCGAGGTGGTCGATCTTGAACAATTGTTCGAGGGCCTCGGGGTCCTTTTCGTTGACTTCGAGGCCATCGAGGTAGTCGAGAATTCGCATCAGCAAGCGTTGGTTGCGTCGACCGAGATTCACGAACATGTCCGCAACCGTTCGACGTGATGCGGCCTGCTCAGAAGCCAACTCGACAGCTGTGCGGTGCATGTCGTTGAACGCTGCGACCAGTTCGCCGACTTCGTCGGTGGACTCTGCTTCGATCGGGACGATCTCGGGTACTTCGGCACCGTGGCCCTCCGAGCGGAGCAACTGAACGACGTTCGGAAGCTCCTCATCGGCGATGGATCGCGACCGGTTGGTCAGCGCCAGCAGCGGTCGGCGGATGGAGCGGAACAAGACAATGGTGATGGCTGTGACGAGTCCGACGAGGACCGCGAGTCCCAAGCCACCAATGAGAACGCGCTGCTCCGCAGAACTGTTGTTCTCAACTGCTGTTGCTCTGGCTCGGTCGATGATGTCGGTCTTGATGTCGTCGAGCTCATTCGTCAGCGCCAGCAGCACGAAAGAGACCCTTGTGCGAGCGACCCGGATCTCGCCGATCTCGTCGACGGCGACGCTGTTCCGCACGGTGGCAAATGATTCGTAGTCTGAGCTCTCGATGAAGGCATCGAAGGTCGGGGCCAGGTCGGTGTTGCCGATCTCGCCAATGACGCTCTCGAGTTGGACAGCTGCCGCTCCTTGCGCTCGAGCGGCTTGAACCATTTCCGCCGACTGTTCTTCTTGGGGCACCAGCGAAAGGGCCAAGTAGTTGATCGCCTCGACACGGATCGCCTCGTCGAATGCACTCGAGAGCTTCAGAGTGGTGAGATCCAGCGCAGTTTCGCCGTCGAGTTCAAGACCGGCACCGCTGTCGATCAACCGGATCGTGTCGGACACGATCGCGTCGAAACGTGCCAGGCCAGCCATTGTCGAATCTGCGTCCAGGGCGGTCCTCCCGGCGAGTAGATCCTCGACGAGACCGGCGCTGACTGCATAGAGATCGGGGCCGTTTTGTCGGCGAACCTCCTCGAGCCGCTGCTGGATGTCCTCGACGCTGCGCTTTTCGGCTTCGGTCAGGGATGGGCCGGAGAGTGCATCAGCAATTGTGACATCGGTGCTCTCCATGATTCCTCGGTAGTAGACGTTCCAGCTGGCCTCGCTCGGGTCGGCGGGCACAGACGAACCCATGACGTTGACAATGAGATCTCGCTCGTCGCGAATCGCAGCAGCGATCTCGGCGATCGTCACGTTGCTTTCGACAACAGCAAGTTGTGCTTGGGTTTCCGAAACATCGTTGGTCAGATCTCGAACCTCAAGTGCGCTGAGTGCGAACAGACCGGCAACCGGTATGGCAATCGCAGCGGTGAGTTTGGTTCTGAGGGGCAGCGACGTGAGGCGGGTGAGTTTCATCATCTTCTCTTGGGTGGGCGGTGACAGTCCATCGGCAGCTCCTCCCCGGGTATGAGGCCATGCGGCAAACTCCTTGCAGAAGCAGCTCGCAGGTCGGGCTGGGGAACGGTGCTCGTCGTGCGCTTTTCGTCGTTTTCAGCTGTTTCTCGCTCTTCGTGCTCTGCCTCTCCGCTGAAGTCCTAAGGTCACTCGG
>JAULCF011208998.1:0-14962 GCA_032361265.1 Devaleraea mollis
ATCGTCTATAATAGTAGGCCTTCCTGTAGAAGCCTCAGAAGCAAGGGCAGGATCAAGAGAAACACTCAGAGGAAGAGTAAGAGCTACGCACCTTGCCTTGGCAAGGCTATGATTATTAGAAATGCTCTCATTGCGAGGCATAGCCCTTTCTACCTCCCGCCTATCTTCGAAAAAACATTTTGATTCGAGCCCACTTGTCGCACCTGCCCTTTCTTTTCCTCTGGCACAGGGATAGGCATCTGCTGGGGAAAAGTGCTGCACAGACCCACTTCAACCTTCACCTTTTTGAGTCTTGTGTACCACATTTCATCAGGAAATTACTTTTCCCAGTTGGTGGCCATGCTTGCCTCGTTGGCATCAAATGTCTGGGCATACACCTAAAGTGCAATATCATAGAAGATTGGATTCGGTCATCTCTTTGCGTCTCGCTTTTCATCATGGAAGCCCACTGTATATACAACTTTATAAAGTTGCATCTTCATATCCTTCTATTCCTGGAACAAAAGCAGACGCAACGCTGGTTAGGTTTTGATTTGGCAGAAGGTTGGTAGCAAGTCAGAGCGCTGGCGGTCTTCTATCAGCGCCAATTCAAGATGAAAAGAGAAGGGAAAGAAAACCAAAAGTCGCTCTGACCATTTCTGGTCGATGCGGGATGCCAGCTAGTACCCGGCTAGTGACCAACAATTCTCAGTCACTCAAGCTTCTTAAAAGTAGCGCTACTACAGCGCTGTATATAGCACTATAAAAGAGTATACTCTGTCCGCTGATCATGACTACAATCATAACACATGCGCAGACTGCACCAAATTTCCAAAGCTTATCATGGCGGCTAGACATCCTTGAGATCGTTTGATCCACGTCACAAAAAATGTTTAAAACGTGATGCGATCGATCGCAATGCATCCATTTTTGGATCACTTATTTTAATAAATACGTGATCCAAAAATGGATCCATTTCGCATTCGGTCATGACCAGCAGGGCTGTTTAAATCAGGGCTTTCGGAAAAAAAAACGGAAAAAAAAAAAACTAAAGCTGGAGGCCGAACCGGCCCTTCAAAAAGGCACCGTAAGCATGCTTATAGAGTGCCATTTGGGCTCTGAGCCGAAACTTAGACCGGAATTTCTGACCAAGGCTGGCAAGAAATCCTTTAAGACAAGACGCGCGAACATCGGCAGCAAGACTCGAAGGACTGAGGTGCAATAGCGCTGCAGCTCAGTCCTCCGAGAGTTGACGTCCTAGTAAATATCTTGCGTAACGTTACTCTATCAGTAACTCCTGAAATTCAAGACGGTCGTTTGCGTGGAGTTGATGACCGCAAGCCCATTACCAAAAGTGACATAATTCAAATCGAGTCACCTGAAGTATGATAAAGTAAAAAGCTCTAGTCAGATCACGAAACTCTTGATTGTTCCGAGTTTAGAATTTGTACTCTCCAAAGCTTCTAGATTTTTTTTACATCTCAGTTTTTATACCGAATCGAGTTCAAAGCTTCAAAACAAGCTGGCTTACTTGAGCATGCTTGGGCTATAGCCGCTAGCTAGCGCTAGCAAACCGAGTCATGCCACGCTCGGCAAATAGAAAACAAAAACGTTCGCCTCCTATTCGCATTGCTGCACACTCAGGAGAGCTGAATTCCAACTCCTTAGTAGCTGAAGTAGTACTTCCTCATATAGCCGCTAGAGATCCTCGCCGTCCAGACGAAACAACGTTCCCGCCACCGTATCCACCGGCATTCGCTCGATCAGCTGCGGCCTTGTCAGCTGCGGCCTTGTCAGCTGCGGCCTTGTCAGCGGCGGCCTGCTCAGCAGCAGCCATTTGCAGCGATATTGTCTGCTGCGGCCTTTTCAGCAGCGAATTTCTGAGCGGCAGCCTGCTCGGCAGCAGCCTGCTCGGCAGCAGCCTGCTCGGCATCAGCCTGCTCGGCGTCGGCCAGCTCGGCAGCAGCCTTCTCGACGGCAGCCAGATCGACAGTTGCCTGCTCGGCGGCAGACTGATAGGCGGCCGCCTGATCGGCGGCGGCCTGCTCGGCGGCAGCCCTATCGGAAGAAGCCTTGTCAGCGGCGGACTGCTTAGCGTCAGCGGCGGCCTTGTCAGCGGCGGACTGCTCAGCGGCGGCCTTGTCAGCGGCGGCCTCGTCTGCAGAGGCCTTGTCTTCTGCGGCCTTGTCTGCTGCGGTCTTGTCTGCTGCGGCCTTGTCTGCTGCGGCCTTGTCAGCACCGGTCTGCTCGGCGGCAGACTGATAGGCCGCGGCCTGATCGGCGGAGGCCTGCTCGGCGGCAGCCCGATCGGTAGCAGCCTTGTTAACGGCGGTCTTGTAAGCGGCGATCCTATCGGCTGCTACGGCCTGTTAAGTGGCGGCCTTGTCAGCAGCGGCCTTGTCCGCGGCGGCCTTGTCCGCGGCGGCCTTGTCCACGGCGGCCTTGTCCGCGGCGGCCTTGTCAGCGGCGGCCTTGTCCGCGGCGGCCTTGTCAGAGGCAGCTTTGTCAACGGCGGGCTGCTCAGCGGCCGCCCTGTCGGCGGCAGCCTTCTCGGAAGAAACTTTATAAGCGGCGGCCTTCGCCGCGCGACCCGCGGCTTCACGAGAAATCACTACCTTCGCTTCTGACTCACGATCGAACTTGGCGGATGCTTCACGCTCGGCATTCGCGGAATCCCCCTGCGCTGCTTTGCCGCCATCTCCGTATCCGGTGAAGCGCCCACTACGCCAGACCTGTACCGGCGACTGGGGATTGCACCCCAAGCCCAGCTGTCATATCCCGTGTACGGCTTGCAGAACCTGTCCACTGCGCTGACGCTATCTGGTGCCGGAATAGCAACCACTAGCGTGGCAGTCAGAAATGCAGCCACAATCGGAGCAAAGGACGAGGAAACACCCATTGTCGATTCTTAGCAACGTGGACGGCAGGAAAAAGTTTTCGAAGTGAGATATTTAAAGCTGATGAAGGGATGCCGAGAGATGCTGAGATAGGCTGCTGACTACGGAATGGAAACCTCGCTTTATATAGCGCTCGCTTGAAACCACATCTATATTTGTAACTCATCGTCGACTGGCCGTTTAATGAACGCCTGGCAATAAATTATAGTGGAAGTTCCACTATCCACTGTGGAACTCCTCAAAAATTATTACTGGTAATATTAATATAACCAATTGGTTTGTCCACTCTTGACGGTCAATTTCTTTAGCGATGCAGAAGTTTCTGAGGGAATCCAATTGATTGAAAGTAAAATTGGGTTGAAAAAAGCGGAAAGACTCAGAAGTTGAATTTCAGCGCATTTGTTAAGAAATTGAGGAATAGAGAAGGCTTGTCAATTTCTGCAAAACGGAGTCGACGTGGGAGAAAGAAGAGCCTGCACATTTCTAGTGTCGTAATTACATTAATCGCTCCGTGCATACTTGTATACGCATTAGGGTGCGTGTAAAATCCCCTAGTAGGGGAATGAACTGCATATCTTTTGTAAAAAAGTGTTAAAAAACTGTAATCGTAGCCATCTCTTCTCGGTTCCTCTGTGGCTGAAACCCCGAAAATGTTATTGTCGAAAAATCCTGCTCTGTGCTTTTCCTTCACTCCTACACTGCCGGGTTTTAAAGCATTGTCCTTGTCAGCGCATTCCTAATCTCAACATCCTCCGCTCCACAGCCTCTTTCGTGAATCTGCACGTGCATGCTGCAGCTCGCTTTTGTAAACTACAGCTCCTGCTTCCAAGCGCGCTGCTTGAAAACCAGAAACAGTGAGGTATAATCAGCACGCATGCCTCGGCGAAGCCTATGATGTGCTGCGCACTTTCAGCTCAGTGCATTTTTGAACTACAGTCAGGCAGTAGTTCAATAATTCATTCGAAAATCACCTTTGAGCTAGCTTAGCTCAATAAAATCTTCTTAGGCTAAAAAGCTACCTTTTTGAATATACGTTGATGCTTTTTGTACCAACTGTTTACTGCCACTGGCAAGGTGTAAAGGACGTTCCGGCTCTTCATAGCACAATGCTGACATGCGCAAGTTGTAGAAAGCTGTAATGTTTGGACGAAAGCTAAGAACAGCCGTGTAAACTATCTTTCAGCTCTAAACAGCTCCAATAGCGTTTAATCTTAAGAAAACACAAGATCTATCTTACATATAGGTCCTTATTAGGCATATGACAAATGATATATCATTCCCGATATATCGGATCATAGCCCGGACTATAAACTTGCCCATCAGCCGATGGACATATTTATGTTCTAACATTTTTTTTAATTTAAAACTCCGAGCAGTTCAATGACCAGCAGCCATATTCGATCGATCCAAGCGTACCCGTCACTTTGCTTCCTTTGATCTCGGCTGCAGTAAATCCCCGACACTTTTGAAGATCTTCAGTACCAAAGAGAAGTTTGGCAGTCACCGTACGGAAGAATCACGTGTGATATACAGCAAAACGGGCGTCAGAAGATTGCGCTCTCACCAGCTGATGTCAACCTATATAAGTTGGTATTATCATCAGAGCGCAATCTGTTTTGCTCTCTCTATCTGCGCGTCAAAGGCCAAGGCTTCCCGCTCATGTCCTTTGATTTACACAAGTATGTCCTTGGAAAACGTAACAGCCGCCTGATTTAAAGATCATGGTGTACACTTGTCTACACGACCAAGTCCCAAGATGGCGAAAGAGGGCCTTATTTAGCTGCAATTTCCTCGTCGCGGCTTGCCTTCAGAGTCTGGTCAGACTGAAAATCGAAGTCCAGACTCTGAAGGTTCAAAGCCTAAAATTGAATAAAGAAGAAAGAACTACAATATAAAGATGGAACCGGATTTAGTCAAGTTCAGGGATCACTTTCCCGAGAAGCAAAGCTCGACGCAGTCGAGCTGACAAAGCGTTCCGTCATATCCACATCTACAGCTATCAGTCGAAGACGTTGACGATGCGACGTTCCTGTCCAGCGAACCTACTAGAGGTCTACGTTGAGAGGGTACTCCTCGGCCAAGCGGCGCTTGAGCAAAATGCCCTTCGGGACGCAAGGGCTAGTAGACTCATAAACAAGACGATCGAACACTTTGTAGCTGCCGCCCAGCGCCATCCAGGGCCGACGCGCAATGAGGCGGTCGTTGAGCCAAAAGCAGTGGCCGTCTGCATTCTTCCAGCCTGCGGTGGAGTCGACCCATTCTGCGGCGAAATCCTCGCCAACCGAGTGCTCCATGCAGCCGCCCAAGATGGCGTCGAGGGTTGTCTGCCTGATGGGAAATTCGTAGCTGGGAGCGCAAGGCTCGCTGACAATATAGGTGTAGACAACGGCGTTGGGAGGCAGGCTCATGAAGTTGGCAAGTACGTGAAAGTCTGCCGCGGACAACTTAACTCGAGAAAGGCGGTCGCCGCAGAACGGGTCATCCGCTTCTGCAGGGGCAGAGGTCTTGTCGCCATCGCCCTGGACCCAGCTCGTAGGAGCAGCGTAGAGGACACCATTGACATCCCTCGCGTTTGCCGGATCTTTGACAAGAGCAGGGGCGGTGAAGCCCTCATCAACGCGGAGGGAAAAGCTTCGGGCAAAACCTGCAGAGCTGCTGAGGCGGCACGCCATTCCCTGCTCGATATCAGACTGTGTAATGACCTTGGCCCACCTCTCGGCGGCGATACGGTCGTCGTACTCAAAAATGAAGTGCGTCGGAGTCTGGTCAGCTGCCACAGCGGGCGCTCTCTTGCCTGCAGTGTAAGAGATGTAACTCACATCGGTCGTTTTTTTCGCGGAGTCGCCAACATAGAAGCGCGCGAACTCTGCGGGCAGCCGACGGCAGGCAAAGGAGGCTGGAATCTCCGAGACCAAAAGCTCGTCGACCTCGCGGAAGCTTGGCTCGCTCTCCCAGGGCGTGCGGGCTGACGGGCGGTCGTTAATCCAGTACGGCATGTCAGCGGAGGGCCAGCCAACAAAGCCACTGATCCACTTGGCAGCGAAAGCGGCGCTGTACTCGAGGCAGCCAAGCAGGCACACATCGACGTAGGTTTGAGGAAGGGGATACTCGCGGGGAGGGAAAGTTGCACGCTCAGTGAGCGAGCCGTCCTTGTTCTTCGCGCGCGACGGGTGGTCGTCGGGCAGTTCGGTGTTCGGCAGATACTGGAAAACGGTGATCCCCGATGGGATCTGGCACCAGTTGAGGGAGCGAATAAACTCGGTGGGAATGTTGTACCTAGTATAGCCAACTTCGCGCTCGTCGCAAGCAGCCATTGCTGCAGCGTCGCTCGGCCCAGGATACACGACGCCTCCCGTCTCGGCGAGGGGGTTCTTGTTGCGCGGGTCATTTCTCATGACCATGCCCCCAGCGGTAAGCTGAGAGCCTCCAGCCCTGTTCTGGAAATTCCAGCAGGGAGCGAAGTCATATTCTGCTGTGACGGCGATAGGGATGGCACATTGCGCGACCTTGCCAGCACTGCCAACACGGGACGGCGTGTTGATAAGACTGCCCATGCCGAAGCAAAAGAATTTTGTCTCCGACTGCTTGATAACGTTCGTAAAAACAGTCTCCTTATCAGCGACCTTTGCCTCCGGCGCTGGTGCGCCGGTGGAAGAGTTGAGCGCGTAGCTGCTGATGCGCTTGCGATCGTGAAAGTTGGGCACATGGGGGGCGAGAACGGAGTCGATTTTTTCGGACGCGGTCTCCGCGTCAGCGTCATCAATCGCCGACGTGAGATCCTCGATGCGGTCATTGAGCCAGTAGCCACTCCAACTGCGGGTCGAGGCGAGGAACTCTTCGGCGAAGTCGTCGCCGTAAGCTTGAAAGTCGGCCATCACCTTGTCCAGATAGGTCTGCAAGATGGGCGACTCGTAGGACGGGACGGAGAAGGCGGCGTCCGTCGTGACGACACAGTAGACCCACTGGACGTCGGGCAGGATCTGCCACGACAGCTTCTGGAAGTCTGCGACGGCGAAGCGGGCGAGGACTGCGTTGCCGAAGCGTGCGTAGAAGCGCTTCGCGGCGGCGAGCTCGGCATCGTCGTACGCCATGCACATGACGCCGTTGACGGAGGAGGCGGGCTCGTCGACGGCGCGGGCGCGGAGGCCGAGGTTGCTGTAGTCGCTGCGGAGGCCGCCGGAGACTGCGGGCGGGGGCGTCGTCGTGGGGAAGATCGCCGCCTCGGACGCGGGCGTGCGGAAGGACTGGGCGCCCCAGTGGCGCGTCAGGTTGGCGCCCGGCGACAGGCGGACGGGGACGCCGAAGTTCATGCTCCCGAAGGTGCCGGTGAGCGACGACATGGGGCCTGCGGCGGTGTTGACGACGCTCGGCGCCAAGGCGGGCAGGTCGACGCCGCTCGTCGCGTCGCCGATGGTGGAGGCGATGAAGAGGGCATGGCGGCGGTTGGAGTTGGTCTTCATCGTGGGCGGCTGGCGGGGGCGGGGGTTGAGGGGGCGTCGGTGGCGAGGGGCGCGGAAGTGGCGGGGGCGGGTGGAGGGCGGGTTGGCAGGTGTATGACGTTGGGCAGGGCTTTGTCGATGATGTGGAGGTCGCAGGAAACGTGTCCCTAGAAAAGTTGCTTCCACAGGAAGGAAAGTCAAACAAGTCGAATTTTCAGATCTGGGCACAGGAGTAACCGACAAGTGGAGACCATAAACTATGGGGGCGAGGTGGGCCATACTTTAATGAATTTGGACGGGGTGGGACCGAGAATCGTTTCCACGACAGACGGGTGTGTGGTCGGGAGAGCGATTATCATCATGACATTGTCATGCGAATATTGCCTGCGGTCGGGAGGCGGAGCTGGGAGGACCGAAGCACGGTCGCAGTCACACACTCTGTCTGGTTGCGTCCAACCACAGTGGAACTTTTTCCAAAAGTGCAAACAGACACGTTTTACATAAAACACTTGTCGCGATCGCCGGTCACTACTTGTATATTTTAAGTGGCCATTTGCCCCATTTTTATTTTCGTTCAAAGTGTGGTGAAATCAAAGGAAGTTCGTAGCTGGCAGCATTCGATCACGCTCCGTCCAAAAGTGCGTCTACACTTCCCCCTATGCTTCACAAATCACCCTGTTCTACGTTGGACGAAGTGAAATGAAGTGTGCTGCGAAATGAAATTCAAAAAGACGCGGAGATCAACTTTTCAGGTCAGGTTGCAACGTAAGGGAAGGCGAGATGCGAGATCTGTCAGTGTCTCAAAATGGCCAGTACTTGAGATCAATGCTGGACGACTGTGCCCGTACTACTTAGTACAGTAGTAGTACTGTAGAGTTGCACGCCTGCAATGAAGCCGGTGTCAGAGATCTGGTGAGGTGAGGTGAGACATATTTCCGACAATCGTCGTACTGTACTGTAGTTACGATACAGCGAATTCGGAGAATACAGTATCATACTGTACTGTAGTTGGTCGGAGATCGGTTTTTATGGGATATTTTATGGTACCTTCTTCTTTCATACTATGCTGCATCCAGATGGATATCCCGACCTATAAATACCTAATTTGGACACCCACATATCCTGTCTACAGTACCGTTGCGGGCCCCAAAATCACATCCCACCAAAAATGTTTTCCCTGCCACCGACTCGTTGATCTCGGAGCTTGGCCTGGAAGAACTTCGAGTCTGGAGGCCATCCCGATGGGTTCTTGTGTCACGCCTGCTTCGCTTTGATCGATAAGCTCACACGGTGGCAGTGCCCCGTCGGCCGCCTTCTCGCCACCTCCTCCCGCCGCCCGCCCATCGTCCACAGGCGCCGACCTCTTCCACCACCTGCTTCATCAGCCCCTCTCTCCCCCTAACCGCCCTCGTAGCACGAGTCGGCCCTCTCTCTCCACCTCGCCTCGTCTCTTCCTCGCCGCCGCATCCGCCGTCTCCCCTTGAGTCGTAGGGCCTCCGCGTCCGCGCCCAACCCGTTGCCGAGTCGAGAATCTCGACGCCCACACGTCTTCCCCCGTCACGACCGCCTCTTTGCCTTGCGCGCATCCCGGCATAATACCGCGTGCAGAGCGCCGCGCACGAGGTGCCCGCGGCGACGCTCTCGGGAGGGAGAGCGGTTGTGCGAAAGACGCTTTCAGGCGCAGAGTGAGGGCAGATGTTCTTAGCGGCAATGGAGGTGGTTGGGCTTGGGGGAGTGGGTCAGTTTGGGCGGGCGGGCGGTTGTTGGGCCAATGGAAGGGGTTGTGAGAGATAGTATTGAGTGCGACGAGATGGAGCGGATGAGGGGCTTGTGAGAGTTTACTGTGGGGCCGACGACTGGGAAGGGCTTTCGACTCTACAGCGGATTTTGTGTGCCGCAGAGGACGGCCTCCATTGGTGGAAGTGATGGCCGATGGCGGCGGCGGTAGCGGCGGCGGTAGCGGCGTCGGCGGTGTGTTTCATGAGTTGCAGGACGAGTGAGAGATATTGCTGCGACGCCAGTGGCGGAGCTATGGCCGCTGAAGCGGAACGTCGAGGACAGACGGGTGTTGCGTGAGTTTTCGCTGGTTTTGTTGGCGAAGTTTAATGTGCTCGCACCAGGCCACGCTGACAGGCGTAAGCTTTTTACTCATGTGTTTCCTAGCAGAGTTTGGACGAAGGGAGCTTATGTGCGCGCCGTTGTCATGGTTTTAGGGTGGGGTTAGAGGCGTGTGGAGCTAGTTGTTTCGGAGAAATGCGAACGGTGCCTGACAGTGTCTGTGGCCATGTTTCCGGGCTCGGCGTCGGCCAACTTGCGGCCCAACCGTTAAGTTTTTAACTTGCGAGGTAGATTACAAAAATGTCGCTACTACAATTGAAGAAGCGACATATCTCTCATTCATTTTTTCGCCTCGCAAGATCCTGAAGATCAGTCGATTACCCTTCTCACTCCACCTTCTGGATTGCGGAACAGTCTTACTCCAAATCCAAAAGAGTGGGGCCGCCATTTTTTAAAGCTTCTGAGTACGGCAGGATGCAGGGCAGCAATAGACGCTTTGCCGCCGGATCCTGCGACATTTAACATCGAAGCTCTTAGAAATCTCCTCATAGTAAATATTTGGTGTATTCTTAGACGTTTAGATGCCACAGGTCATATGGCGCAGCGCCATAACTTGCTTAAACGTTTTGCCGGATCCTATATATGATAGTTATGATGTTATTGGGAGACTTCAATGTACAGCGGCAACTGGCTTGTGTGCTCGAGACGGGGTCATACTCTTACTCCGTTTCGAATTATCAGCCTGAGACTGGTCGTCCTTGATCAGTAAAAAATCCAGTGAAATCAACGGCGACCAGTCCTCAGGCTTTGCCATATGATCGATCACAATACTATTACAATATTATTGTGATCGGTCATATGGCAAAGCCTGAGACTGGTCGCCGTTGATTTCACTGGATCAGCAAAGAACGCTTAAGCGTTTTTTCTGATCAACGGCGACCAGTCTCAGGCTGATAATTCGGGACGGAGTATAAAAGCATGACTTCGTCTCGAGCTCACATGCCAATTGCCGCCGTACATTGAGATCTCCCAATGATATCATACTAACTGTCGCTATTTTGTCGTCCAGAGACCCATGCTTACCTAGCTTTTTTTAAAATGTTTTTTAAAGCATAATTGGCTTTTAATTAAAACTATTTTAAGAGTTTTTAAAAAAAGGTCTTGACTTCGAACAAAACTTCGAAGATCAAAGCTACTACAGTCTGTAGCTAGAGTCTACAGTAGCTATTGCCAATATATTACTGATACTATCAAGTAGTACTTCCTCGGGCTCACATGAATTTGACGTTGTTGTATCCGCAACAGGCTTCAATGCGGTTACATGTTCGCTCGTTTCTACTGATATATGTGGCCGTGACGGCGCAATGGTGGCGAAGGAGTGGGTGAGCGGGCCTAAGTCGTATTTAGGGTTGGCGGGGAAAAAGATTCCGAACGTTTTTATAATAACCGGACCCCAAAGTCCATCAGTACTTGGGAATATGGTGGTCGACATCGAACAGCATGTCGAGTGGATATGTGATACGATGAAGAGCTCCAGTACTGAAGGATGGGCGTGTATCGAACCGACCGCGGAAGCTGTCGCGGGTTGACAAGAGCAGCATTCCACGGTTGCGGACATGTTGGCGCATGGGCTCAGACGTAACGTAAAGGGTATGGCTCGATCATTTTTGCCGTACGTCGGCGGAATGGGTACTTATATATAGTTTTGCGATTAGGGAGCTCAGAATGGTCTTCCTGGCTTAACACGCTCTCTGACTAACTGAACTGAGCGAGTCGCTGTGAGTTCCTTGCTGTTCTTCCCTCGTCGCTTGCCAGTTACGAGTATAACAAGGAAGCTGCTCCGGGAATATATTTAGGGCGAGAGTCCTCGACAGTGGCACAAAACGACAAAAAGCTCGTTCCTCGGTATGCCACCCACTCTACCATCATGAGGCACATGGTCTGCCTTTTCCTGACGCCAATTTTACTTGAAAAGTGTTCCCGTTTTTTTAGCGGGAGTTATCATAGAATCGCCTTTTCGCTTTTTGGCGGGAAACACAACCCGTTTTTTTAAAATTGAATGCCATTCGCTTCCAGACAACAAGTAGTCGTTCGTCGGCGCGTCGCTTAGACTGCCAACAGCACCAATGTTGCCAGCGTCTCCCCCAACACCCGCCGCCCGTGCCCGCCTAGCACGCCTCTGCCGCTCGTCGTCCCCGGAACTCGGCGTCGCCCTCGCCGTCCACGGCGTTCACCCGTCCGCCTTCGGCCTCACCATCGAGCCGCCGCCGAAGCCTGAGACTGTCCTCGATGAGCTGTTTGAGGGGCTTGCGCTTCCGCCTCGCGCACCGTCCGGCCCGCCGATAGAGCGCTCGCTGCGGCCGCTGTCGGAGGATCTGCGGTATGCGCGGATTCTGCGCGCGGGCCTGCGGCACCCGCCCGGCATGTTTCGCGGAAAGAAGAAGGCGGCGCCACCCGTGCCACCCGGACCGCCGCAGATGATGCCGCACGCTCAGCGGGCGCAGCCTATGCAGGCAATTCAACCGATGCAGCAGATGCAGCAGATGCAGTCGCAGCCAACGCAACAATCGCACCAAATCCAGCCGCAGCGTCGTTTTTTCCAACCCGAAGCAAACGCCGGGCGACAACCCTTCCCAGCACACGCTTACAGCGTTCCGCCTCTTGAGCCACGCCCAATGCCGCCCCCGCGAAGCCTTCAGCTACCGAAGCCCCCTCCAATGCGCCAGCGCCAAGGAAACACTGGCGCAGTTATCGACCTGGAAAATGACGACGAGAATACCATGGACGTCGACGACGCCATTGATTTTGAGGCAGAGCTCGCGCAGGATAGTCGCCTTCTCGCGAAGCGTGAGGGACGTGGGGCACCGCCCCGGCAAGCGGGAAGGCAGCGCCAGAATCTGCAGCCGGATACACCTAGTCCGCCGCCGAGACGGAAAGTCCATGTATCTGATGATGATGATAGCGACGACGGGAGGACGCGGAAGCGCGGACGTGGGCGAGCAGCCGAGAGGTCTATCGCCAATAATCCTTACTGTGCTGGCTTTCAGCAGCAGCAGCAGATGAAAGAGCAACATCAGCAGCAGTATGGAGAGGGCGGCGACTTCCGGACGGCGAGGGATAAGTATGATGCTGATCTGCGGGCGAAGGGAAAGGGCGCTGGTGCGCGGGGAAAGCGACCTCGTGTGGAGGAGGAGGATGAGGGTGATGGCATGGATGTTGCGCGCACTATTTCCAAGGCTGTGCTTGGACCACGGAGGGCGCGGTTCTCTGCGCCAAAAAAAGCGGGCGAGAAGGGGAAGAAGACGCCTGTTGGCGGGAAGGAGAAAGAAGAAAATTCCGCTTTGAGAGAGGCGTTGCTTGGCGCGGTCGTGACAGATACTCCAAATGTGCGATGGGATGATGTGGCGGGCTTAACCGCGGCGAAGGAGGCACTGAAGGAGACTGTTATTCTGCCGAAGAGGTTCCCAGAAATGTTTGGTGGCAATAGGAAGCCATGGAAGGGGATCCTCCTTTACGGTCCACCGGGCACTGGCAAGAGCTACCTTGCGAAGGCTGTCGCGTCAGAGGCGGAATCTTTCTTTATATCGGTGAGTTCCAGTGATTTGGTGAGCAAGTGGCAGGGCGAGAGCGAGAAGCTTGTCAAAGAGATGTTTGCGCTCGCGCGTGAAGAGGCGCCCAGCATCGTCTTCATTGATGAGATTGACTCGCTGGTGTCGTCGCGATCGGACGGCGATTCTGAGAGTTCGCGGCGAATCAAGACAGAGTTCCTTGTCCAGATGGACGGCGTTGGCAACGGAACTGATGGCGTGCTGGTGCTCGGGGCGACGAATATTCCGTGGGGGCTCGACGATGCGCTCCTACGACGCATGGAGCGCAGGGTGTATATTCCGCTTCCTGATGCCGAAAGCCGTGCGCTCATGTTTAAGCTGCATACCAAAGAGGAAGACGAAGAGAAAGTTGACCTATCCGAAGAAGACTTCGAAGCTCTAGCAGACATGTCAGAGGGATTCTCAGGCAGCGACATCAAGGTTCTATCTCGAGACGCAAACATGACTCCGGTAAGTCGTTTATTATTTTTACTTGGAAGCACGAAAGCGTAGGCTGTTTTGATCTCCTAACTTTTTCATTTTGAATCGCGCTTTCCATTTGTATTTCTCAGATTCGAATTGCGACAAGCTCTAAATACTTTAAAAAACTTGAGCGTGGTGGTGTGATGAAGTACACACCGTGTTCGCCGGACGACCCGGCGGCAGAACATACTCCAGGTGGAGTATTGAGCTTGACGGGCACCGACGTTCTCCTTCCTCCTGTCAACAAGTCGCACTTTGAACAGGCGTTAAAGAACTGCAAGCCGTCTGTTGGGCAAGAAACTCTGAACAAGTTCAAGGAGTTTACCAGCACTAAGGGGCAAGATGGGCGCTAGCTTTGTGAACGTTGCTATTGCTTGGGTTGTACTTGTCAGTGAGTATCTGTCTTTATCAATGCTGATGCGTAGCTCCGACGTTAGTGAGTGGTACGCTTGGCGAAATGGTCCACTTCCTCTGGCCTGTTGAGTAGGGTTGCAGACGACGGTGCCGATAAATTATTTGCTCGTCAAATGCCAAGTTTGCAGAGTGGTCTGCAGTGTCATTTTCTATCTGCATATTGCGCCTGAACTTCTCACAAGCATCGATGATTGATCGAACTCAGTATCAAATGTAGGCTTTAACCTAACCGTCGATGCTGAGTTCGATGTCTGTGAGCTAAACTTAGAAGTGATGATATCAAGTGATAACTTTGAGCACGCAATCTGGCTTGCTTCCTTGAATTAGGTGGGCATGCTATCTAAGTCTAGTAAAAAAGCAAAATGCACCGCCAGAAACTGCAAGTCCGACAATATCTATTGCGAAGTGCCGATCGGCGAGGAGGCACATATGGTTCGCCCCCCGGCGCTGCCCCCCGGCGCTGCCGGGGGGCGATGACCGTGTGAATCGACCTTGGCTTGACTCTAACACTCACAAGATTGTTGTAGCAGAGAATCGTGTCTCTGTACAAACAGCTAAAACTTGAAATCTACAAATACATCCTCCGCTAATAGGTGAACAAAGTGCGGTCTAAGTGGTCACCGTCATCTAAGAGGCTACCATTCTCCTCGCCACCAAACGACAACGGCAAATAGTATATGCTCACCCCCATCTTCCCTCCCACGTAGTCTCCTGCTCACGTATAAAATCGCAAAACCTCCAACCGTCTTCCGCTTCTTCTCTCCAACCTTCCGACCGCGTGACTTTTGCGCTGCAGGGAGAGAAGCGGTGCGCTACGCAGGTGGAGGAGTGAGCTGGCGCGGGGGGTGACAATGTTCAAGGTGATCGCCGAATTCGTCGAGGGATTCGAGAAAATGAATAACATTATTCCAAGTATATCAATATTTGGATCAGCGAGAACCAAGCCAGGAGAAAAATATTACGAGTTAGCTACAGACATGGCAGCAAGATTGACTGAAGAAGGTTTCGGTGTAATCACAGGCGGTGGCCCAGGAATCATGGAAGCTGCAAACAAGGGCGCTTTTGAAAATGGTGGAACATCAATCGGATTGAATATTGATCTACC